>KK502436.1:555242-576350 GCA_000688735.1 Glossina austeni | reverse complement strand
ATTACATATAGAAGCAACTCTAAGAGGCTGCCATGAGGAGCATTAGACATAATAAGATTAACATATCTGGTCTGGAGATATGAACCAATTCATTTGACTGCTTATTGCGAAATGTCGGACGAGTACAATTTACAGATTAATCATCTATGATTAATCTTGTCGAAGGTCTTATTAAGATCAGCACAAATGTTATCCATCTGAGAGCCATAGGGGAATGTCTTAAGGAACGCGGAATGGTAAATAGAGATGCGGAGTCAAGGTTTGATTAGAGGGGAAAGATCGCTACACCATACAAATTATTATTCGCGATAAATTTTTATTGCACCTTTTTAGCATATAAGGGCCTTTTTCTATGACATAAAGCGGGTGGTATCCAAACAACCTATAGACCTAAAGACCTATATGGTCTGATGATGAAATTGATTTCTATTTCAAATTACGATTGCGGGCTAATTTTCATCATAAAATATTGAGCTTGGGTAAATAACTTCGGGCGGTGGAGTATGCCAAGCTAACGGCTATTTGGATATAGCAACTCAGGGGAGAAAAAAGTTCTTGTTCTTGTTCAGAATACGATTGAATATCAATATCCTTTGCATATAAAGAGTATTACCGGACATACACTATTGCCGCAACATAAAGATATTAAACTAAAGCTGGGCACGGATTATTCCTAATTCAACCGAATGCTGCGCATCTCCACACACACAAGTTATTGCCAACTGACCGTGGTCATTGAACGCCCCAGTGCGTCTAATAACCTTTTCTGGCTCGGAGCACCATACTGTGTCTGGTGTTATGAAGCGTTCGTCAAACACCTGGCGTCTCAGTCTGCAATTGACTTCGCATTCATATAGAATATGATGGGACATTTTAGTCGCCCCTTCGCTTCGCTTCATGGTACGCTACAGAAAGGTTCCGGACCTGTCATGAACCCCCAGGCTCGCCTATCCGTTAAACAGGCAGCTCTTTCCTTGCCTTCAGTACCCGAATGGACTATCTTAGGTACTCTTCATCTTGCTTGTCAAGATGATAGAAACAATGCTTTACTAAATTTGATTTTAGTCAAGCCGATGGTTTTAACTCTAATGACGAATCGTACCACGATGTGACCCCCAATCACTTGTGGAAGTTAAAGTTCTGTTCATAGTTTAAGTTTATTTACACCTTCACATAATACATACATAAACAAATTTCCAAAGTGACTCATAGGCACGTCGTGGTCCGTTTAGGGTTAAAAAATCTTTTTCGCGGCTATAAATAGTCACGATTAATAATTTTTAATGCTACGTTCTCTCGTGGCATGTACAAAGTAACTGTCCCGTTATATAAAAATATGGATGAAATTCCGAGTCGATTAATCATATCAATCGCAACTCGTTTATTCGTCCATTAGTCGTTCGTTCTTGAAACTCTCTATCAAAAAAATTGAAATAGATAATTGACTCATACACGCACTCACACACACATCTTAGAATGAACTACGAAGAATGCATTGAAATGAAAGCTGCGAGTGTCGTAAATATCTGTAAGAAAAATTCGCAAGCCCACCATGAACCATAAGCCGTACTAATAATAGTAGATATTCATGATACGCTCTTAAGCTTTTAAGTTTCTGCTTGTAGTGCTACAGTAAATCAGAAAAGACGTAGATTTTGGTTATATTTCGTCAAAAAAAAAAAAAAAAAATTTATAAAAAATTCTATTGTGTAAAAAATAATTAAGTACGTATGTATGTGTCTTGATATATTCACATATTTATGTTTATTAATGTATTCAAATATATTTATTACACAGTATAAAAAATATTGAGCCCTATCAGTGTTTTTATGTAAGAACGAATGGAATAAAGGCAGGGAATGTACAAGTTTTGACTTTCGCCAAGACTCGATATTCTTTGGATTATATAAAACAACTGGACATTTACATATGTATACATATATATATCAAATTTAGAATGAAATTTACCTAATCAGGGTAACGTTGACTACATTGGTTGACTACCGTGGCTTGCTGTGAGTTTACTCAATATGTACACAAGTACTGAGGTATCTATGTTTTCAAATTATTGTATGTATGATTGTGTCTGCATTTCGTATAATTTTATTAGTTACAGTTAATAAATTAATATAAGTTTGATCGTTTTGATAGTTAATGAATAGAGAAAGAATTGAAAACGTAACCAGTTAAGAGAGAGAGAGAGAGAGAGAGAGAGAGAAGCACAAACAAATGCTTTAGTAATAATGCAAGACGAACATACATACGCTAAGCATAATACAAGTTATGCAGTTTACAAATCATACGTACATTCGCATGTACGTAAAAACATGAGTACAATAGTTTTTTATTTGTTGCAGCCGATTATGGTTAAACGACAAGTTAACTTTTGCTTAATATGTTTGTAAAATGTTTTCTTTAGTGGTAATAAAGACTTGTTGTTCCTAAAAATAGAGATAAAAATGACAAAACAGTGGAACCTTGATTTATGAATTTATTTCTACCGTCTTTTCAATACACGAACCGAAACTCACTTCCCGATTGAAGGGAACGTGATTCGCACATGAAGAAAGCGATATAAACAGTTGTTAAAGGTGAGAAATGGACTAGGAGGGAGTTCCATAAAGATATTGAGGTGCTGTGGCCACAAATCTTTAAAAGTTTTTCCATCTTCAGCTTAGTGGCTACTTCTGTCTTCTTGCATATTAAAGATGTTCTCAGGAACACTCGTGGAGAGAGAAAGAGAGAGGGAGTGGTCGCAGCTTAGACTAATGGGTGTGTGGTCTATCGGTATGTGTTATGTTTTCATCGACTACACTTTCGTTAGATCCGCGGCGAAGTATTATCAAACTTCGACTTGCGAACATTGACTTGTATAAGTGGAGACTACTCCCGTCTACGTGACTATACGATAGCCAGGTTGCAATTTTATTTGCTTTTAGGCCCTTTTCTCAACCTTTTTTGCTTTCTTTTGCTCTTTTCTTCTTTACTCTTTCCTTTTCTTCTTCTTCTTACACATTGTCAATTTTTAATCCCTTTCCTTTCAGAGCAAAGTTCCTTGCGGATGCATTATTAAAATGGGAGGGTGGAGCCATAACCGTTGTCAGCCCTGTAAAGAAATGAAAATCGTTCGAACTCTTTTCAAAACACTTTTAAGCGCAGTGACTCATTTGTTGTTTACTTATTGAATTTTAGAAGAAGAAGAAGAAGAAGAAGAAGAATGAGAATTGTGTTGCTATCATTTTCGAAGTATTAGTTATAATCAGATCTTTTTATTGTATTTGCTAGAAAATAGAAACTGAGACAATATTCGTTATGTGGAAATTTTTTCTTCGTACACCGTCTTGTCTCGAAGCATAATTGTTGACAATAATAATAATAATAATTCATTGAAGCCTCTACTTCACTTTACTGGCTCATTAATGTCGATGTCTGCAAGTGTTTGATAAGCAAGAGCATATTTTCTTTTATTATTTATTTATCTTTTATTATTTGAAATTTTTAACCTTGTTAAAAAGTTGACTCGATGTGTGATATGTAATTGATGATGTGTTAATATATTCGCACTTTCAGTATCATAAATTGTGTTTTTAATTACTTGATAATTCAAATACTATGAGGATGATGATGATGATGATGATGACGATGATGATGACGGTGATGATGATGATGATGATGATGTTGATGATAATGTAAAGTAAATAAATGCGAAAAAGTGTTTTTTTTTTTTTACATTTTTTTTATTCCGCTTATAAAACTGAGAAAACAACAATAAAAACAAAGAAAAGAGAACAAAAGATTAAAACCACAACTACTTGTAAGAAATAAGCAAGCATCGCATCGCATATATAAATATATTTATATATATGTATATGCATAGTATTGTATATTATGTAGATGAGTAGTGAGTAGACGCCAGCCAGCCTCGGTTACAGAGCCACCCCCGGCCTTGCGAACTCATTATCTTTTTCTTTATTGTTTTTATTGTTTTTTACTCAGTTCACATTGTTATTGCAGTTGAATTGAAACTAAGCCATTTGATCTGGAAATTTTGTAACGCGATTAAAACACCAAAACATTGCTAGTTGAGATATTGTATTGTTTGGCTGTTGTTGTTGCTGCTGCTGCTGCTGCTGCTGTGTTTATAGTTAAATAATAATAAAAAAAACAAAGCTTTGCAAAAAAAAAAAAGAAAAAGAAAAACAAGCTACAAATTGGAACAACATAACATAGTGTCAATATCAATGTTTCGTATTAAAAAATGATTTCTCATGAAATTTATGAAAAATAATTTTTGAAAAGCTTGCCATTAGCATCTAGCAAAGTGCTTAGTGTGTTAACAACACATCTAAGTCGCGGTATTGTAAATTTAACATAAAGTTGTTCTATTAAGCCGCTTGGTTAAGCGTTAAACTTGTTAATGCTATCGTCGCTGCTCTCTATTAGCTCGTCTTCGTCTACGTATAACTATAGTGATTAATCTTAAAAATGTTAAAACGATGCACGAATTGAGTGAATAAAAGTGAATACATAAACTTTGACCTCTTGGGTGCTAAATACTTCTCAGATCACATATACACACATATACAGAAATATATGTAAATTTTGCTGCTGGTTTTCCTCTCCCTCTTTTACTAATAAAGTCATTGATATATGCATTGACTTCTGTCGCCATTTCTGTCTTTAATTTAGTTTTCTTTACTCGCATTTGCATTTGTGTCTATGTGCGCGTGTGTATGTGCTTATTGATCTCGATCACTTACTCAAAGCGTGTTCTAAAGTTTTTCCATTACATTATTGTCGTGAAAATCAAGTGAAATAATTCTCAATACATTTTTGTTTTTTTTGTTTTTTTCTTATAGCTCAGTCATATTAACGATTGTTTGCTTGTTGTTGTGTTGTTTTTATTTTTATTTTTATTTTTATTTAATGAAAATTTTAGTATATAATTAGAGCAGAAAACTAGTGAAATCATTTCGCATTTTTAAAAGAATTTCTAAAATCTGCAAAAATTTTATCGCTTCTTTTTCTCTCAAGAGGAGTGGAAACAGAAAAAAAAAGTTTAAAAAAGAAAAAAATAAAAAACAAAATTCCTAAGAATGCTCATAAAAATTTTTTTTCATAAATGTGTGAAATAAAAAAGAGAATTTCTTCTTAATATAATAAAAAATTTGTGATAATGGATGCAATTTTTATAACCAGCTACGATTGGAAATTGTTGCAATTGCAGCCAAAAGATTTGTGGATTCTAACGTTTATTTGAATAAGGTAAGTAAAACCACTATAGTGGGTCATAGCTCCCCCCTAAGTACCCTACACCAACCTATAGGCGTTATTCTGAAAAGTCGTTATAGGGGAAGTGATCGAAAAGCTGGTCCGATCCGTACTATTTTCAGTAGTGCTCATCCTTGGACTAAAAGACGTCAGTGTAGGGAATTTCATCAAAATATTCGAGATATTACGGACTGGAGATTGCACGCAAGAAAACAAGACGGATAGACCGACAGGAAAGCTAAAAGCGATTTTGAAAAGCCGGACCTTTATCTAGCTCTGCACAAAACTTATTATACCTTTGTTGCCAAGTGGTGTAGGGTATGGAAAAAATGCCTTTTTATGCATAAGAAGTTTTCAACCTTTTATAGGTCTCACAGTCCGACCATCTTTTTTTTTTTTAATAATCGATTAAACGAATAATAGGATTCTTTGAAAATTGATAGCAAATTTTATATTTTACGTTTACAACGGAAAATGTAAAGAGAAATGAAAAAAAGTCGAAGAGAAGAGAACGAAATTACCCTATGAAACCGGTTTTTCATATATAGAATATATCTGCATTTAAATGTCGTAAGAGAAGACTAGAACAAATCTTTATTTCCTCTCATTACTCTTCTCTACAAATACATATCGAAAGTAAATTGTGTGACGAGGTTGTAAACGTAACATACTTTACAAGCTTAAGGGTCTCATGACAACGCTGCCTAAAGAAAATTGTCCTGGTATGTGAGAGCTGTTGCTCATGTTCCTTCATCACATTATGATATATCCACACGACGCAACTAACATAACATGACCGCAAAATAGGCATTTTAAGGTGAATAATGAAAAGATTTTTGCTCGCTTCTAATTTTGGACGCCTATTACGTTCATGAAAATTTTGAACGTATGCTGGAAAAAGGAGTAAAGCTGGAAAAGAAGAAGCACATTTAACATTCCCGACGAAGCTTTGCAAGCCGCAATTCAAAATTTCAAAATATCACTGAATGCTGTTCAAATGCAATTCCTTGTGACTGACTGCCTTCAATTGCGGCTAATTTGTGACTAGTTTTAAGAGAACATAACATACATTTGTTTACTTTTTAGGACGGACGCAAAAATGAAGGCATGAAGGCATGCTACATATCCTAGAAGAGCAATATGCCTACACATGTATTCGTCAGATCTCTGATATGCCTGAAGCAAAATACTCATACATACATTGTAGCATACTTTGTTAAATAAACAGCAGTGAGGTGCAATGTTGCATAACATTACATAACGTTCACATCTCTTCAAACTTGATTGCAGAATGATTTTGAAAGAAATTTTGATATCGCAGCCGTGATAGATATGTAGGTGGATGGTCAGAGAGACAGACGGTTAGACAAGCAGGAGGCGGTTTACGGTTTTCGTTGCCAAGTAAGCTTACGTGATGACACAGAAGAAGGCATGATCGGTTTTTGGTGCAAATACGAAAATTTACGTTCAATATCGAGCAAACTTCATACGTTATCAGCTTGCTACTCGTTAAAATTTGTTCAATAATGAGAATCATGAGGACAAAATGGAAAATTACCTTCGAGCTTGCTCGATAACAAGAACAGTAAACCGATCCCAGATTCGTATTCCCACACTCTCTGTGCTTTGCATAGATCAAGAACATAAATAGTACAAACCAAGTTTACCTCTTCAAGCAGTCATTGCTTTTCTTATTTTTTACTGGAAGTTCAGAATGAGTATTCACTCGTAGTTGTAAAACAAAGTTTCAAGATTGGCTTTAGACCCTTTTGACCAGAATTTCGTCCAGAATTTCAACTATAGAGAATCTATAGAGAATGAAGGCTGCAGGAGGGATGCAAGATCGTGCTCCCACCCAATGGGTCCTACGGCATATAATTGTGGGGCGCAGCCAGTCACTACAATATTGAAATACTTCAATCGAAGACTCTTTGTTCCATTGTTAATGCCCCGTTGTCCGTTTGCAATAAAACTATTCATGCTGAGCTGGATATTCCATACGTTAAAAGTCGAACTTAACGCCTTTCTGCAAAATATCATTTTAGTCTAAGTAATCACTTAAATCCCTTGGCAATATCCCTTACAGATGAATCCAATGAGTTAAGAGGATTGCAAAGGCATCACAAGCTGCGTCTTCTATTTGAGAATTTGCTTATTTTTGTTCTCCACATTATTTTAATGAGAAAATCTTCTAAGTTCGCGTACATTCTTTTTATTTATTTAAATATCATATCCATGTTCTTGTATTGCTCCTATTGGGTCACAATAGCCTCTGTAACTCTGTTTCTCGCCTCGCCATAACTTCTACGGCATCATCCATTTAGAGAGATTTTTTTTAAGTCTTCATCGAAGTTTTGATTAAAATTTCATATTAAATTTTAATCTAAATTGTCGATGGTTTCCGAGATTATTTTAGTTTCTTCTGCATTGTGGACGAGTATGTAAGCGAATCAGCCCCATTTCCTAACCTCACCGCCCTAGGGCCATCAAGGAATGTGTGTGCCAAGTTGCAACTTTCTACCTTCATTTTTGCCGCTGTGACGATTCGCAAAATTTATTCGTCCAATTGGCGGTTGTCCGTCAGTCCAGTGTTAATGAACTTGAGCTATCATTTTGCGTTTTCATTTTCAATTGAAAGATATTTGAAGAATATTTAAGAAGAATTTGGTGTTCCGTCCAATTGCCGGTTTTCCGTCAGTCCAGTGTTAATGAACTTGAGCTATCTTTTTGCATTTTCATTTTCTTTAAACTTCAATCTACGATAAATTACATAATTTTATCACTGTGTGTATGCGTAAAAGTCGTGCCTTTAGAAAACAGTCAGAGATAGTTTGCTGACATCATGTTTAATATTTGTATCCTGGAAGACATATAGTCGTCATAAGGCCTGATTTCGGAGAAGCGAAAATTTTTGCAAGTCCGATCGAAAGTAGTGGGAAACTGAAGTCAAAGGCATTCGAATTGAAAGATATTTGAAAAATATTTAAGAAGAATTTTGTGTTTCGTCTGAGTCGTGACATTAAAAAGCAAAGCAATTTCCTTCAAACACATAAAGCAGCCCAAGTGTGGGAATCATTCAAGCTTTATAGTGTAGATTGTAAGATTCTTAAGTAAAATTTTTGTGTTGCATAATGAAAGTTCTCCTAAAATCATAGGAGTGTATGTTTAGACGGGTGTTCGATGAAATCTTTGAAAAGATGAAAAAGTCATTTATTTAAAGTCTTTGCTTGCAAGAGCTGATTATGCGTATATTTTACGACTCTTTATTATTACTTTTAATCGACCCAATCCTACGGGATAACCGATGTCCTTATTTTGGAAGCATTATCGCATGTAGACAAAGTGTTGTGTCATCTTAATGGTTTAGAAGTGGACATAACTCATCATCCTACTGTTCGACATAACCACATGCATTTCGTGTTCGCATTAGCATTTTTTATACGATTTCCGGATAAGATATTTTAATTGATAAATGTAATAACTGCTGTGGGAAAACAAGATCGCCGTAATTATCTCATTAAAGTTTTTTACACCTTGTTTTCAATTTGTTCGGTCATGTTATTAAAATAAGTTAACAACAACAATGAGAACTAATCAATCCAACAACAACAAAAGCATATCACAAAAAGTATTGAATGCAGAATTTCCCAATGGCAGTGGGTTCTGGGACCATTGTTAAAGTTTAATAACGTTCAACTTGTTGTTGGTATGTAAATATGAAACCGGAATTCGCTTATAAATGGCCCTAGTCATCTCAATGTAGTTACTGCCAAGCCGCGTCATAGACCCGATTTTCTTGTTGATATCTCACAAAGGTTTTGCAATTTACAACAATATAAGTTTCATATGAAAGTATAGTTTCTAATAGCGCTGAATCTGTGGAATTTTATGCTTAAAGAACTGCGTTGGCCGATAGCATTATTTTTCCGTTACTCTGGACAAAAATGAATTTACTTTGAGAGTTTCAGGCTCATAAATTCAGGGGTAGATCCAGGTATACCATCTTCATCTGTCGTAGAACAGGACCGAACGTCCATGCCAGACGCGAAACTGGGTCTGTGTTTGATGGGAGCAGAAGGACGTTAAAGTCTGTTAAAGTCTTAATCGATTTGAACGCTTCGCTGCCTAACATAAGGGACAAAATATTAAAACAAAAGACCAATTTTATATATATAATCCGTCCGTCCATCAATCCACACTGGCATAAACCGATTCGCAACACGTTAGAAGCAGTTAATTGGGAAATGTTAGCCCCTGCCTCTCGACTCCTTGCAATTACCACTTATTTGCATCAATGGGCGACGCGCTTGTCAAGACACATGTCGATTCTTGCGAAGATGGGAAAAAGTGATTCGCGGCAAAATTTATTGCTAGTGATGGGCAATTCCTGTACCATGTTACCATACCTGGTAATCAAATAATACTAACCTGCCAGTGGCTATGATAAGGGACTTGAGCGTCAAAGTTTCAATCTATCCGGTTTAAAAGTTTACAGAGGGAATGCAAATGTTTGTATTATTAGTTTTCATGCAAGCGTGAAAATATACAGGGATTTATAGCAAAAGAAATTCTAGTCAATTGGTTACCTAATCAATTATGGTAAACGGTAAAGTCAGTGCAGCTTCTGTTTGCTGCAATTGCAATAACAAAATATCTGTCTTTTGTTCTAATTATCAATTTTTTCTTTTCTTTTCTTTTTTTTTTTTGTTCTCTTAATCCATGCTGCAGATTGACAGTTAAATAAATTGTTTTATTTTCTGAATTAATAATTAATAAGACTGGTTTCAATCCTATGCGTATGTATGTATGTAAATGGGAATTGAAATCGAGAATGCATGAATGATACGACGTATGTTAATTGAATTCAATAAAAAGACAATTTCGAAAGCAATTAACTATAATTGAAATTTAGTTACCTGACAGTGTTAGCAGCGTAAAGTATATGAAAGAATAGTAAATAAATAAATAAATAAAATGAGAAAATCAAACCGATATGTTATGCGATTTATTTTACGTAGATCTTTAGATTTATGACTTTGTCGCGCTTTAGGCGCTTGCTGGGGAAAATCAATTAAAAATTTTATAAACACAACTTTTCTATCTACGGTTTGTTTTACTAAAAAAGGATCATAAAAATTGACTAAAGCAATTAGTAGAACACCAACGTGCATATGTATATAATATGTACATGCACAGGCAAATTGCTTATAAAACTGTAAATTGAATTTAATTAAATAGCGATGACATTTGTGCGCAATAACTGTGAATTTTCTTCAATACGCGACAACCAATTGTGCGCTAATAATAATAATAATAAAAAGCAAAAAAAAAAAATTCTACATTCAACTGACAATTCTATGGTAATTCAATGTGGCCGCCGGCCATAGAATTCGTTGTCTTTTATATGTATTGTCACGTTACTAGTTTTTCGTAATAACTGAAAATTGCCATATAAATCGTAATTTTATTGCTCGGTAATTATTTTATAATTTTTTTTATATTTTTTATTTATTTTTTTTTTTTTTATATATATTTTGCATACCTTTTCTCTCTTAATTTACATGTTTTTGTAATAAAATGCTTTTTTATTATTATTTTTATACATTTATAATTTCTGTTCTTTGTTTTCTCATTTCAGTGCAATAAATTGTTAAAATCAAGTGCTGCCAGATTGTTTTGAATAATAAGTGATTTATATATATATATATATATATATATATATATATGTATATATATATATGTACATAATATATATGTACATAAGAAAAAAAGTTGGCATAAGGAATAAAGAGGAAATGTTAATGTGTCTCCTTTGCATACGGAAAAACCTAAGCTTAGGATGTGCGTTGTGATCTGTGCCGTCATGTGTGTTTCATTATCGCGTTACTTTACGACTTTAATACAGCATTGAGAATAACATTATCATCATATTTGGCTGTGGTTTACGATGATCCTTTGATTTACATTAACCATCAACTACAAAATTGGATATTTTGTGGATTTCGCAACTGCACAAGGGGGGAAACGTAAGTACTACAATTTTTCCTTTCCTTTTTTATTACGCATACGTAATCGTTTTAATTTTTTTAGCCTTCTTCTTGGGATAAAATTTTATTTATTTTTATAAATGCTCATCTATCTAGATGGCCGGGGATCCAAGGTGCACTTTAATGTAACTGTGAAAAATTTCCAAGTTTTCATTGACTTTCAGTGTATCGCTTGAGTCTGTCTACTTAAGAGTTGTTCAATGCTTGTTATAAATACAACACGTGTAGTTAGTTAGTTATACGATTTCTTGCTTATGCCATAAGTTTTATGAAATGATCGAGATTACTATGCAATAAATCAAATAAATCTTGTGTTCTATGTTCGCGTAAAACCAAGGATATTATATTTTAATTTATAAAGAACTTCCTGGGTTTTTCATATCAACCTACGATCTGCAGTCTTATTAGCATTGGCAATGGTTAGTGCATTTGCACGTTCTCTTCATTCCTCTTTATAATAGGAAAGTTTTGGAAAGACGCAACTGCTGGTCCATTGTTCAATTACTATGTCAACTTTTGTTGTTGTCTCTTTCTCTTTTCAAAATGCAAGGTTACCCATAACTTATAAGTGCTTGCATGCATTTTGATCAGCAGCATCTGTTGATGAAAATGGTAAAGTAATGCAAGATATCACTCCGCACTATGGTTTTGACCTAAAGTAACTGTTTTCCATTTGGTATTACTATGGGTACGAACGCTAATCATGGAATTTCGGCATTCATTACTTTTGTTGTTTGATTTGAAGAAATCTGCTGTCAAAGACCATCAAACACTTTTAGTAGCTAGTGGCTCTGTCATATCCTAATTTTCGGGTTTTGGCTTTAACGGTTTGAAAGTGGTGATGTTGATGGTAATGACCATGAACGGCCTGGAGGAAGATGTAAATTGGACGAAAATCCAGCCCAAATCCTCAAAAAACTTTGGAACAGCTTAGCGCTTAGTGAATCATTTGTCTCTAGGCATTTACATGCGATGGGAAAGATCCATTCCATTCCATTCGAATTGACTGCAAGTGTCGTTAGGAATCGTTTCAACATCGCGGTTTGATTGCTTGACGGGCAAACAAAAGAGTTTACATTTCCCCCCCTTTTCTTGTCAATCACTACTATATCAGGCCTGTTATGGATTACGGTTTCATTAGGAAGAGCGAGGATCTCGTTATTATTATTGTTATTATTAAGTGTAAGCAATAACTGTGGGAGCCATAACAGCATCGAATTAGAATCTAAGGTGGATCAGGAATATTTGTCGCTTATTTAACAACAGAAGCACTCACAGTCATCTTTTCCTCTAAAATGGTTCGAATTATAGTGAACTACAACTGATTAAATTTTCATCTTCATTTTTCTTATTGTACATTTATGTAGTGTACATATACATATGTAACTTTTGTATTGAGTTTCAAAGGGGGTTGTCAAAGTCAATCATGTATACTTTAGAGTGCTCAACGAATGAATAATTTTTAGTTCCAAATTATGACTAGGAAAGACCAAAATTCAAACATATTAATTACGCATTTGGGAATTAAAGGCAGTGAGTGAGTATACCCTACACCATGAATGATGCAGGGTATATTCAGTTTGTACGGTTGTATGCAAGACTTAGAAATATTTGGAAACTTATTATAGCTATAGATTCAGAAAATAATTCTAAGCTTGTCTGTCCTTCCGTCTGACAACCGTCCATGTATTCTTATGCTCAAGTTACAACTTGCAATATATCAATGTGTCAGAAATTTGGTACACTGACGTGTTTTGGCTCAAGGAAGATCTGTATTGACAACGGATTAAATCGAAGCGCTTTTCAACCATTCGCTGTTTCACCTCACTTTCCAAAGTCGTTTTATGAAGAAAAGTTGGAATTTTTAAAACCCCTTGACAAAAATCGCGGAGTAATAGTGTTTCCGCAATCGAAATTGATGTGAAAATTTTACGACCCTTTCCTCTATCACATTTTCTATAAAAACTACTCCTTCATATGGCGAAGAGCTCTAGTTTTCAATATTCCATGGTGTAAATTGGTCCATATTTAGCATTTTGTAATGAAAATTCATTCGTAGAGCCTATTTTTTGATAGAAGATGCTGAATTTCCATGCTTCCAATGCAGCATAACCTGAGAACATATCTGCTTTCTGGCTTTTTTTGCCCACTACTGATAAACTACAACAGAGAGACCATTAAAGTTGACAAGTATTTTATACAAAAATAAAATAAATCAGCCATGCCCACAGTTTATTATAAAGTGTCGAAATATAGTTTTTTTGGTTTCCTTTTTTAGGTTTCTTTTTTAGATAACGGTGGTGGATGTAAAGGGTTCGGTTAAAGCAGAATATTGTTGTCACAAAAATCACAGTAAAAACAAAACACTTACATATACCAATGCGTCGCACTACGATTCTAAGTCACTTACACAATCTTTGAACTGCTTGCCGTTGTACAGTTTTCTTCTTTGTTTCAGCAATCGCCACAATTAATGAGTAGCCGAGAATATAGGAGTCGCGATTACCAAGTCAGTGTTCGTGGGATAGGATGCATTTGCTCCTAGTTATAGTGAATACTCGATCGGTAAAGGCACAACGCTTACCGGTTTGGTCGACATCTACTAGGATACGGCCACTCTCCATTTTTTTCTTCTTCTTCTAACTATCACTGTGTTACATCTGCATGGAATATCTCCTGAATCACTGGTTATATTAAAAAATACAACACGATTTTTAAGAAATTAACGTGTAAATCTATATAGTGGCACTGGTTACCCGATGCCCTTCTGTAAATATATGTTCAGCGTCATTACTTATTAAACAAATCAAAATAAAAATTCAAAAGCTTCTTCTTATTTGTAGGCATGTCAATTAACTGATTGGAACTATTTTTGTACCGACCCATTAAAGGCTTGATAAAGATTTGTGCAAATTTTTGGATAAAATTTGCTACACCTTCCCTATTATTTCGAGAAGTTTGTTCAAAATTTGAAGAAACACCGGATAATATGCAAATGACACCTACTTTCAAACTCGATCTGGCGCTACTTACTAAGAACCTAAAAGCCTCTGTATTCTTTTATATTTTATTCTCCAGACTTTCAATTGCAGATCTGTCTGTGGTAAAGCGACCAAATGTCGCACGAATAATACCAATAAAACAGTATTTGCTTAGAGACGGGGAGCAACAGCTCTTCAGTCAATCAATGCTCTTTGTGGTGTTCTTTTTCCCAATATTTTCCTCACACTTACATGAGCTTCTTATTTAAATTCATGGAATAAACTCCCGGTTATAATGAATTAAATGTTCACGAATAGCAAACATCCACTACTAAGTCAAGCATCTGTCTAATCAAGTGAACTAAACAACCTTGCAGAAAATCTTATCGCAGCTTATTACACAGGTCATGGCCATGTACTAAGTAAAGCACATATTTAACGAAATAAACAAATGTTCGAAAAATTTTTTTTTTAATGTAAACAAGCAAGAAGACATAATCAAAGTTGTATCTGAACACATGGGAAAAAATACATAGGAAAAAATAAAGTCGAAGAATTTATGAAAATAAGTGATTTTATAATCACATAAAAAAAACAATGCGTTAAGAAGGAAAGAAGAGGGGAAGACAACATTTTTATCTACGTTTGATCGGCCAGATGCGATAACAAGGTGCGCAATAATTTGCAGATGCGTTTCAGCTACCGGTCATTAGCAAAAACGTACAAGGCAGGCATCACCGCTGCAAAGAAAAAACCATTACATCGACATACATACGTATTTGCCAGCAATTGCCAGCTCGTTGGCTTAAACTAAGCTTACGCATATAAAAGTGGTATTTTCACTCACAAATCTTTTGAATATTTAAATATTTATTTGTAACTTTTTTTACTATTCCTGTCGCTGCTGCTGCTGGTGCTGCTGCTGCTGCTGCAACAAACATTACTGCTCAGCTTCTTCTCTCCACAATATCTGATATGTTTTAATAAATTTAAATAACTCTGTTTGTATGTCTGTTTGTTTGCGATGAATACGACTTTATGTTAATAGTAGTAGAGAAGTTGCTCGCAAACAACAAAAACAATAGCGACAACAACGACAACAACGACAACAACGCCAGCGACAATATCAACGAAAACGAGCGGAGAATGAATGTGTGGTATACATTTTCTAAATATATAGCGATCGACAGTAGAGTTTCTTTTTTTATTTTGTTTTAATATATTTGTTGTTGCTGCTGCTGTTATTGTTATTGTTATTGTTGTTGTTGTTGCTATTTTTATATCTCTGCCTATCACATTTCCATGCAAATTAGGCCTCGATAGCGCGCGTGCACCTTACATTTGTATAGGCAGCAAACTTGTGTTGTACGTATGTATGTATGTATGTATGTATGTATGTATGTTTGCATAAATGTGTATTCATACTTTTGCCCGTGTTTAGTTTGTTACAAAACTGTGCACTAGCACAGAAGATCACTAGCAATAGTAATAGTAATAGTAATATAGTAGTAGAAGTAGTAGAGCGATATAATAAGGAAGGCCTGGAGCTTAAACAAGTTATTGTAAATAAACATACAAACACATAAACACAAAAATAAATCGAAAGCATACAGAAGCATGAACGCAACTGCGTACAATTGTGATGACTAGCAAGCATGAAGAAATAACAGGCATAACAAGAGTCTCAAAGTCTACATGTTTAGTTAGTTGTGAACTTTGTGAATATAAGCAAACACAAACACAAACACACAAACAATCTTATGCGTATGAAAATGTAAATGTACATATGTACGCACGTATATGAAGGTGTATAAATTTAATTTTTGTTTGTAGTAATTTATTTAACCAAATACATATATACATATATACATATATGTATATATGTGTATATAAGTGAGCTCGTTTGTTGTTCATAGAAATACTTTTGTTGGTTAGCATTCACTTTAATCAAATGTTCAATGTTGCGCGTTTGTACAACTTTACGCATTTACATATACGCAAGCAATTACACACTTAAGCACAAATTTACATATATGCTTTAATAATATAATATATACACACATACTGTGCTGATTGCTGTTAGATAATTATTCATAATCGCTTCAAATAACCAATCAAGTGGCCAACCAACCAAATACCACCACCTGTTCTTAAAAGGTTGTTATCCTTCAAAAAGGCTTTTTCTTTTTTTTTAATACTGTTGTCTTCATCTTATCTCGTGCTTCTTTTGCTTTTGCTATTTGTTTGTTGTTGTTTATTAATGTCGTTGCTGTTGTTTTCTCAAATGCACCAACAAACTTAATCATAACAGTAATTTCCAGTTTTCAACCACATGCCAGACTTTATTATATTCTTACGCTATATAGCTAATATATATCTATATATATATCTACATATATATATATATATACATGTGCTTTGTTGAAAACTTGTCTTCTCATATTTGATGAACTTTGAAGGCAAAATTTACCAAAAGCTAAAACAAAAAATCATTCTTGCATATGCCTGTAATTCTTGTCTATTTATAAGTCTATTGATATATGCGTTTGTGCACATTTACGTTTTCTTTTAAATTTGTGTTTCGATGTTTTTTTTCTGTTTTTGTTTTTCTTTTTCTTTTTGTTTTTATTTTTATTTATTTATTTATTTATTTTTTCATTTTTTTTTTAATATCACCTCAAACATAAAACCACTAATCTGACAAACGTGATACGTTATTTTGAAAAGGTTGATTGACAAGTTTGTTGTGCTTGAACAGTAACCGAAAAAAAAAAAAAAAAACGAATTGTTTGATATTTTTATATTTAAATGGCTTTTTCAACGATTATGAAAGTGACACAACTTTTCAAAATTAAAACATTATGATTTTGTGCAATAAATTTACAAAAACATTCATAAACTCAAAGTGTTTTTCATGCAATGCACTCAGGGTGGAATTAAAACTTGATATTTTCGTTCACTAGAAATATTCGTCTGTGAAAATTCTAGTGCTCAAGTTAAAAATGTCATCAAATCGATACGAGCCTTTAAACGTTTGTATGTTTGTGTATTAATTTTGTAATTATCTTACCTTGTGGTAAGCTGCTGGCTCTAGAGCGCATACATTGTGCTATTTATTCGATGAAACATTTTAATGTTATGCCTACGCTGCTGTCACCTACTGCTAATTACTGCCATGAAATCATCAAACTTCGAAGTTTAAAATGTACTTTTCTGATAACATGTGTTTAATAGCAAATAAAACGGTTCATAATTCAGACTGTGGCCGAATCTTTTATGTCCACCCTCGTCCTCTTAGAAAATATTTGTGGCTTCGCTTTCTGCTTATTGAACTAAATAAGCTCTTATCTACCATTTAGGGGGTGTGTGTAATTCCATCCCCTCTGCTCAATTCCCCATGACGTCGGGTTTAGCTCCTAATCTTGATATCTTTGTGGGATTTGCAAACTGAACTACATTTTTGCCTTATTGTCGGTTGTCAGGCTTTTTTTTTGCATGTTTACAATTGCTTGAGGATTAAACCCTCAACAGGGATTTACACCAGCTACCTCTTTGCTAGATATGCATGCGGTTTTTCTTCTTTAAATACTTTTTCATAGTTATTGATGAAAAATGAAATTTAAATATTGTATAATATTAGGTGGGTCGGCCGATTTTTCCATTTTTGTGCGAATGCAAAAGTAGTATCATTTTATGTCATGCTGCAGTTTACTAATTACGACCAAAAAGTTCAAATCTTTTTCGTTTTTAAAACTCGAGGTGCTCCCACTTTATGTTGTAAAGTGGGCCATGCAGAGATTTAAACCACTTTAGGTAGCAAGCTTCGTGCAAATACCAACTGCCAACGTTTTCGCAAATTTTAAGTTTAAATAAAATAAATTAATTTTGGCGACTAGAAGAATCCCCATTATTCATATGGACAGACCGACATTCATGTCTTAATCTCCGTAGAATTCTAAGGAAGAATAACGTGTTTGCCAAGTTTACGCTTGCCACAAGACTGAGTCCTTTCTTCAGTAAGTGCTACAATGCTGCAATGCTTTCCCAGCTGACAGTGTGGTTGTGAAATATCATTTAAGTGTACTCCGTTTGGGAATAGTCAAAACCAAGGTCAGTTACCATCTGATAAGATATCGGGAATTCAGCAGCTTAACCAGTGGTCGGCATTACTATTTCGGAAAAATCCACCTGCGAGTGACCTAATGGTCAATCTTATAGAAATGTGTAGCTAAGCCTTTTGCCCATACGATGAAAGCAAGGCTGGTGTTTTAGACATTTGCAAAACGTTTGACGGTGTATGGCATAATGTTTTTTTCTTAAATCTGATTGGGCTGTATTTCGACAGGATTTTCATCCGACTCATGTCGAGCTTCTAAGGGAAACGCCCATTATTATCACCAAAATATGAGCTCATTTCATTTGCTTACAGTTGTTATACATGTTGTTGTAAATTTGTTGTGGTATTTTTTAAATGTTTACGTAACTATATGTAAGCAAAAGGGTTTTGCAGAAGCTCCCGCAAATAAACCACGTATGAGAAGAACTAAAAAAAAATTCTTAAATATACAGATTTTATGCAAATATTCATAAAAAAAAAAGCTGTTGATTTTACTTCAAACTCGTTTATCTTTCGAAAAAATCTATCAAAAATCGATCAATCAATCAAAAAAGGCCCAAGATGTTTTGACTATTATGAAACTACAATTGAAATTTAAGGTCAATCAATGGAGGAAGGCACTACAGAGGGCACAGTTTCAGGAAAAACGCGATCTTTGTATTAAAGACTCTCAAGTGGTGGCTTTATTTGAAAAAAACGCATTTTTGAACTAGAGATGGGGGAGAAAGGCATCTCTTGCAAAATCTTCCCGCAACGCTTTTTTGAATATTTCGTAGACTACCCGTGACGATAGAAAAAGCGAATAAATAACTGATTTGCAACGTATGTTAATGTCATCCCTAAGCTAACATGCGCTAAGAGTTGCTATAAAAAGATTTACTGCTAACGAACTTTCCGTAAAGTGAAGACTACCTCAGGTCCTTTCTTTTCTTTTCCTGGTATTCGTTAAGGAGCTCTTATGCAGTACGGAAAGCTGTATTAGCAAAATACCATAAATTATCATGAGATACAGAATAAACAGCCCAGCTATTAAGCATTCTCTGTAGTCCTGTTGTCCAGAAAATACTGACTAAATTAATTTAAATTTATTTTATGGGAAATTTTATGAAATTGATAGGGTGTTGCTTCACGGCTCGGGAATATGATAATCACTTGCTCTTTGTAAATTCGGAAGTTTGAGACAATTTGATCACCGAACAGATTATCTTTACCACTTACATCGTATACTAAATGGCGATCTTTGCGGAAAATTGGAATCGATACAGAAGATAAACTTATGACAAAGAAGCAAAAGTTCTTGTTCTTTTTAGGTGATGGTGTATCTAATTGCTTTTATTTCTAGAAAGTTTATGAAGCAACCTAGTCGCCAGAGGTACAACTGTGTATATTGCCTTTGCCCGCTTAGTACGCAAAGGAGGCGTTGTGTAATTTGTATTTGGAAAGAGCCGAATGGCTAGGAATAGATCAATCGCTATGCATTCCTTCGCCTATCGAACTGATGTCTGCAAAACACTTTAGATCAGTCGAGCAAATGAAAAAACGTGCTAGTAGTGCATACGCTTGCCGGGCGTCTTATTAGCGCGGAACGAATGCCAATTCGGCAGCAATCCTAACGTTATCGCTTGTTATTATTATTATGGTTATAATTTATTTCTATCAAAAAAATACGATCCTTCCGTTTAAAAGCCTTAAAAAATTATTGAGTTCTGGTTGGAAATGTCATGTCCTGGATGAAGAAGAAGAATCTATTATTGAGGCCGGTATATGAAAAGCATACGAAAATGCTGCGTGCTGCGGAGAAGTGTAAAAACCTTCGACTTTTTTCGTCTGCTTATATGGTTTGGTAGTACAGTTTGGTAATAGTTCACAGTAAACGGTGTTCAAACGCTTCAGGTTCATTCAATGATTCTCACATGCATTTGTGTTCCGTTAAAGCGTTACTTATACGTAATGTCGTTCATATATAAGCACATGTGATAAATTGAACTCAGCTGCAAAGGATATATAGCTGACTGAATATTTTACTAAATGTCCAGGAACAGGTAATGAATGTTTCCTATGTATTTCCTTGTTTTACATAACATAAAGGAGAGAGAAAAAAATGCATGCTTTATGAAATATAAACTTTTTTACAAGCACTTCTTTTCCTTTGATAGCCGCAATAGTGTTTAATATTTAATAGGAACTAAGTGAAGCAGTGAAACAATATTTGCATAGTGGTTTATAACATATGCAATAATAGTAAGCACACATTAAAAGCAACAAATGACGGAATATGAAAGAGCTGTTTTCAACAGAAATACGTGTGCATACACATATACGTATATACTCTTTACACAATACAAAAGTCAACATCCTTCAGAGCATTCACTTTTATATAATAAAGAAAAAACAAAAATAAATAAATAATAAAATAAAAATAATAAAAAATTAAAACAACGAAAAGAACAATAATAACAGCATTGTGTGCGTATGTGTAAACAAGCCAACATACCAGACACGGCATAGTCACTATTATAAGATGAACTAGATCGCCATGAGACAATGACAGTAAAAACAAAAAAGAAGGAAAAAAATTGCGAAAAAAAAATTTTATGCAAAAAAAAAAAAAAAGAAGAGGAAAAGAAAACAAATCAATACTTAGTAAATAGAAAAGAGAGCAAAAGAGAGTATTTGTGCAATATTCACAAAG
>KK502436.1:524328-553522 GCA_000688735.1 Glossina austeni | reverse complement strand
CTAAAGAATCGCTTTAAAGTGTCATGCGCTTTTCATTTTCAACGCTTTCAAACATACCCGCAGTATACAGAAAATTGTGCAGCCATCTATTTCATTTTATTAACTTATATTTCATTATATTGCATAGCTTACGATCCCTTCGAAATGTTTTGTGAGAATCATCTGCAAATTCGGCTCATGTGTAGTTGAGCAGTATATTTATGCACACCGTATAGTCCAGTAGTTAAGAGTCGTGGTTATCGTGGGTAAGTCAATATTCATGGGTTCAAACATCAGTACGGTGTAATACCCTTGATCCTAGCTATACCGAATAATTCATTAGGCTCCGGCCATCACTTCCCTTTTGTCACTTCTTTCTGACTGCTACCCTGTCACAAGTATACAGGACATTATCTGAATGGTTTGTCGCTACCAAAAAGGAAAATTTCGTAGCCATCGAAGACTTTTTCGAAAACACAGCTGACACGAACACGCCCCAATTGCTATTGACATTAATCAAACAAGTGAGTTTTAAGAGAAATCCTGGCCTTTTATTACTCTTTATTCTTTGCTAAGCTTACGTTTAAGTATTTAAACTAAGTTTGTCTGTAAATTTTTATACCCATCTTTTTAATAGTTTTACGAAATATTCTTAGAAACATCTATCTTGTTTAACATGCCGCCTTAGAAATGACTTAACAACGTTGTAATAAATACGCCACTAAACTCAAATTTCCTATTTTTGGTTTCAACGTTTATAAATCAGTGTTGACTGGCATTCGCAGCAATAGCAAACAGCTTCTTCTAGTTGATTCAATTGCAGGCATTACACTAATCGTGTGTGTTACTTTTGCAACTAGTACTTACGAAGTTGGAAAAAAGAAGGGAAGTCTATGACGGGCTCGCAAAACATGTTTCTCTAAGTGTTTCATATTTAGCGCTCCTGCATAGAATCAACCCTAACACAAATCACGCTTGCTCCCTAATGGAAAGCTTAAGTTCAATGCGTCCAATAGTCTAATAGTGTACGTCTTTCAGGCCCACTGTTTGCCATTAGCAGTCCTATCACATAATTATTAGGTGTTTGCAAAAATTTTGATCATCGACTTCTACAGGTAAACAATGAAATGCGAAATCTCAACGTGCTCATGGTGAAATCCGATGATTTTAATTTTTGAAAGTGATCAAAAGTTTTGCAAACATCTAATATCATATCTTGTTTTGAAAGCTTTCCTAAAACTATTGAAATATTTCGCTTATTTTTTTACAATTACCTTCAAACAATGAGGGTATGCTAATTTTGTCATAATATTTGCAGCCTCCAAAAGAAAGCCTTAAAGATATATATGTATTCTTGATCAACGTCAAATTCTGAATCGATCTAGCCATGTCTGTCTGTCTGTGCACCTGCGGGCACAGAAACGTTGGAAATTCTCTTTCGCAGATTTGTGTTAAAAATTACATCTTTTCTGTCTAAGCAAAAATGTTTGGGTGTGTTTGCTGCGCTACTCATAAATTTCTTTACATATTTTCTAGCTATAGATCTTCTAAAAATTCTTAATACTGATTTAGTAATAAAAACTTGCAATAATAATCTTATTTTAGATTATCGCACTATGGACGTAGTCTTTGACCGATTTAGGTCAGTTTGCGGAACACATTTATTCTCAAACTTTTCCTGCTGCGTTGAAGCAAGTACCAAACTATACCCTATTAGCCTGTCGAGAATAGAAATAATGAACGAATATAATGGTAGACAAAGCCAAGTTGACTATCATGCCCATGAAAAAGATAACATATTATGCTAGTTTTTCGTTACAAAAGGTTATCCGTTCCTCAATTTGGCAAAGTTTCAAAATATGCCATAGAACTTACATGAAATGAAGTCTGAAAATGTTTTTATGCCCTTCGTTGCATATAAATACTTATCAGAACGATTACAACGATACTATGATTTCCTCCATTCTTTCCGCCATGTCAACCACTAGTAGGGGGGAAGGGCGTATTTACGTGATCGTTCAAAAGCCCAGTAAACTTGGCACATAGAAGGATGACAGATTTACGATAGCGAAAAATGGAAAGCAACTATTGGATTGATCCGATCTGATCTGGTCATACCTTGATGAAGTTGATTGACAGGCAGAAACCGCTATATGTAATGAAAATGAGTGTAATGACGTAAATATGATTCCCCCGCAAAGAGTAGAACAATCCCACGGTAAACTAAAAAAACTAATTTTAAATCTCGATGTCCGTCGATCTTTACTATGCCCTTCAAAACTCGATATGGATAAACGTATAAAGCATATAGTATTTTGTTTTAATATATTAATGGTTGATCAGTATTTCTAGCAAAGATTTGAAGGAGTGATTTTTTTACCAAAAAATGAATGCCTTCGCCGTAGATGTCGAGAAATGTGGTCCAAGTTTTGATTAATCGTCCTTTGATTTCCCTGCCATTAAATGAATACCACGTATCATACATAAAACAACAACAACAACAACAACAACAACAATAATAATTTACTGATGATGATGTTCGGAATTTTGTATATTAATGTACGTAATTATAAATTTGCATAATTCTCATATTCACCGATAAAAAAAAAAAGAGAAAGAAACACGAAATAAAACTCAACACCATTTCATCCATAGCTCTGATACAATACACCTGCTGAGATTTTATGCAAAAAAGCAGAAAGAAAGATATCAACAAAATGTAAAGAATTTAATCGATGATCATTAAAAAAGACATTAAAAGCTAAAATAAAAACTTGTAGTTGCTGCTTAAAAACAAAAAAAATTATCAATTATATGCGTTGTGACTGAAAAGTAAAAAAACAAATAAAAAATAAAAAATAAATAAGTAAAAAATGAATAGAAGTCTATACAGAGATTTCACACGGAAAAATGCTATAATGTTATAAAGCATCCATCTCCCATAGAGATATCCTGTCGTGAGCAAGCCATTGAGAACAAACAAGAATTCTTCAAAAAAACATAATTTAATCATTGTGCATATGTTCCGAGTTTCCATATTTCCATATCATGTGATATTGAAATTTTTATATATATATATATATATATATATATATATATCTACACAATTAAAAACCTTGACCATACATAAACGTAGTTTAACGAATAAACGAATTTATGGGAATTGCTGAGAATTTGTATGAAAATGTAAATCTGTAAAAATTGTTTTCTTTCCATTGATGTGTGTAAGGCGTGATTCATTTAACATAGAAAGGGCGCTGGCAGCGCCGTCCAGAGCTGGCCAACTCTTTGGTCTTCTAAAGAAATTTCAATAAGAATTTCTTTTGTTAAATGTGAACCAAACAGCGGCAATGTCCGGAAATCGGAGAGAAAAGAGATAGTGAATGGCCGCAGAGTAACAGGTGCGCGTGAGCAATCGGTGAGCAGCCACTATAGCTACGACTAAGTATGCTCCAGCGTACTGAGATTTGAACCAGAGAGCACTGTTTCGGCATAGTCGCGATTCTTATCTACTCGACTTCTCATGTAATCTGTCGGCCTAGTTCACTCTAAGGCTGTTTCTGTTAACCGTAAGTCACTTTGCAATCAATCTGGTATTTTTCATTTATTTCCGATTCATTTGCCCAGATTTTCCTAGATATGCCATAAAGGTTAAGATGATCAGCATTCCGATCCTAAATTTTTCCACAATTTTTATAAGCTTCTTCCCCGTCTCTGATGTGAAATGCGTGTAGTGGGCGCTTATAAGTTCTTAAAAGAATAGATTACAATTTAATTTTCATATTATTTAAATTTTGAAACAAAAAAAAAAAAAAATATTTTTTTTTCAAAAAGATTTTTTTTCAAGATAATTTCTCTTAAATAATACTAAACAAACTTTGGAAATTTCTTTCCTTTTTTTTTTATTTCTTTCTAATTTGATGATGTTCTTACATGGAGCACAACAATTTTCAATGAATTTATTTGTTGTTTTGATTTGAACATCAAAAAGTAAGAATACAAAAGGCGTTCTGTATTTAATTGCTTTACGGTTTGTTTACGTTCAGAACGTGGGTGCGGTGAATATGTATGCGAAATGAGTTTTGAACGGTTTTTTTTCTTTCTTTTTTCAAATGTTCAATACTAAAACTACAAATTTTTCAACAGTTGCCACCTGTATTGTATTTGCAATTAAGTAAAAATTTAATTCAAACTACAGTCAATGAAGGACATGAAAGAAATTATTAACAAAAAAAAAAAAAAAAAACAAAGAGAAGAGAAGAGAGAAATTAGCTAAATGGATTCTTTTAATTGCAGAAATATTTGAGATCAATGATCTCGACCATAAAGGGCAAGAAATATGTATTCGACATTGGCTAATAAAAAATTAGTCAGTAATAAATTTCTTTTGCCAAATTTTTTTGGGCTCGAAAGAGAGATAATGGAATAATGATAGATGACGACGATGTCACAATAGAAATGACAGCACTGCTGCCATTTTTGCAAGGAACCTTCGCGATCAATAAGTCAACTGTTGCAAAAATGATTCTAAAGAAAAAGGACTTAATTTATACAAGTACAGCTGGAAGGGTACATGGAACATCTCTAACACCGAGAGCATTTTAATGAAAGTGCCAATTATGGGCTGAAGAGAGACAATCATTATACCCCACATCAGTCGCGGTATAAGATTATATTAAATTTGTTCAACATCCAGAAGAACTTGCGATAGAACATCTTTTATTAGATAATTAGATTTAAACCTGTCTGTCCGTATGTCCGTCTGTCCGTCTTGTTTTCTTGTGTTCAGCGTTTTAAAATATTTCGATGGACATGTTCTGTCCCAAGGACGAACGCTATTCAAAATGATTGTGATCTTCTTCGACCATTTCCCATATAAAGCCTTATTTTGACCGAACTGTAGGCTGGCGAAATGGTATGCCGTGGCATGCTATGTTTTTACTTGTTTTTTAATAAAAAAGGTTTAACTTAACTTATCGAAATCCGCCTAAATGGCCGAGTGGGCAAAGACTCTCGACTAAAAACTCAAATGCAGTAGAGTTCTCAATAAAGCCGATACCCTTTGATGCTAGAGCTTTAAGAATTTAGTTTTAGAATTTATTCTCTGGCTAAATTAATAATAACAACTTATCGAATATCCCTTCCTCCCCCTCGAAAAGCGAAAAGAATAAAAACTACTAAACTGACTCAACGCTGACTCCTTTCGAAGCGTTTTCAGCGGCATGTCCTCGAATCGGTCGACTCGACTGAGATAGGTGGCCCTACTGTTGTTTGGAAATTTCTGGTAAGGAGATCTCTTGGTATATGGTGAGAGTTGCTAGCAAGATTTTTTTTTAGACTTAAGCAATTTTTTCGAAACGTTTGGTCGGCAACCGCGAAAATTTAAGGAAAAAGTTCTTACAAAAAATTGATTCTTTTAAAAATCTATTACGGCTTTCTTTTTAAAAAGTGTATTCTGGAAACGCAATTTCATTATTAAACTAACAAATTTTGTGAAATCAAAAAAAATTATTATTATTATTATTATAAATATTGGCAGACCGAACGGCTGCGGTGCACAGCGAGTGGCAAATTTACTATTACACGCTCATCTCAGATCATTTATCAGAAATTTATGGAATCGATCTATGCTTTTAGCACTGCTTGGCACGGAATTGGGAAAAGTAAATAGTTCTAGCCTTTTGGGAGCCATCAGATATTCCTATTAAAAAATATTTCTGTACTTTGATTGCTTTTACTGATATGTACGAGTGGCAAAATGAATTATTTCTTACTTAAAAATGATAGGAATTTGAGATAATTAAAAGACGTAAGAGGCATTAATTTTGTGCAGATATTTTGTGTATATAAAAAGTCAATCAGACCCATTTGCATGCACTCGATAAAAATTTTGTGTCTGCGTCTGGGCAGCGATTGGCACTGATGGTATCATCAATTTTTAGAGATCGGTGCCATATCTGTCGACCAATGCAACAAAAACTTTGAACACCTTTGTGTTCAGTGTTTTTTGTTTCTTACTCATAATGTATAATAAATACGTCAAATAAATTTCTCCATCTTCATGCTAAATATAGAAAAAATTAGCCGCCACCACCCATTATTATGTAGTACGAAAATTTAGTCCTTTTCCCTCTTTTTCTTAGTTTTTTTTATTTCATCTCGCTACCGATCTTCCCATCGTGAGCGATATGAAGCGTATAAAGAAAAATAATGCATTTAAACAGTAGTACTGCAGTTTGTCTATGTTTCCGATATTTTGCATATATATATCTTTATATATATGTGTGTGTGTGTGTGTGTGTTTTCTTTTTATTGCGGACATAGTAGGGGACAAACTACGATCACTTTCAAAATTTTATTCGGTGATGAATTGGACTGTGAACGTTAGGCCAGATTTTGAGAATGGAAGAGTTTTAAACGGTTCACAATGTTATGTAAGCGGCACCTTCTATAGATATGAAGCTAGGAGACCACAACCCACTCCGATCGATATAAAAATATTGCTTACAATAAAGAAAAAGTCGATGCGAGAGGCCACTGTGTTAAGAAAGAAAGAATTAAGAGATCGTGATGAGTGTACAGCGTAATATTTATCAAGAGTTCTTAAATATAGCTCTTAAGTTAAAGAAATTCGAAAAATAATGTTACTTTGTCTAACTTTTGCAGGTACGTATGTAAGACGTTGTATAATGTTTGTTTGTTTAAAGCAAATAAACAAGTAGTTAATAAGTTAGCTAAAGAACATTAACGCAGTGCAGTGTGTGAACTGAACTATTTCAAATCACATGTAGACGATCCATACCAAAACATATATAATAAATGAAACAAACTTAAGAAACATTATGTTATTGTATCTGTACGTTTGTGTTTGTGTATTGTGTGTTGCGTGGTGTGTATGCATGAAGTAATAAAAAGTGTGCACCATAAGCCATAAAGAGTCATCACCGTCATCGTGAACAACAAATGCCGACGTCTGTTAACAACCATAGTTATCATCATCGTCAGCATCAAAATCGCCATCGCCATCGTCGACATTAACGTGGCGTTTTTTCTGAATCCATCCACACTATCGTTAAGAATGTATATATATATATATATGTAATGAATTGTTCATTACGTTTGTAACGTAATGTGCTTACAACAATGTACCGGAGATAAAATTAAAAAGAAATTTCAACTTTTTAAGTAAATCTGATCGGGAGAGTGTAAAAAAAAAAAAAATGCCAGGGCGCGATAACATTACTAGTCCCGACTTAGTCGTTATGCGTTTATTTTGCTTTCGCTAAATATATTGTTTATTAAATTGGAGAGTGTTCACGATTCGTTTAAAAGTTTGTAAAGCACATTTATTTGCTGTTAGTGCTATTGTTTGTTTCACGCAGCGGCTCATGGAAGAAGAAGTCTATGCATCTCCGTAAACAAATCAACGTGAATACGTCAATATTTAAATAAGAAATTTTTCACATTTTACAAACTATACGATATGCATACACAATGAATGGCAGTTGTAAGACATATTTTATGATGACTTTAACTCTATATAGCCGGATGGTTGTTGGCTTGGTCAGCAGCTTCAGGATCGTTCAGGCCGAAGTTAACTGATTACAAAATAATGCATTTTCATTTACGTCTAAATGTAAGTAAAAGAGTGAGTGAGTGACTGAGTCAGTGTGTAAATTGCTGGTGTGTAATAGCAAAAAAACAAACAAACAAACAAACAAACAAACAAGCAAGCAAACAAAGTTATGGATGTAACTGCTGTTTTACCCCAGAATATATGCAAATAAATGCTACTGTACTAAGAGGGAACTGAGAAACTTCACTCACACACACACCAAATGAGAAACAATAACTCTACAATCATAATGATGATGATGATGATGATGATGATGATGATAATGATAATGATAATGATGATGATGATGTACAATGGTAATGCTGTTGACGATGATGAGGATGATCGGGATGATGATCACACATTATTTGACGATGCTGTTCGAATAGAAGAATGTTGCAATTATAGCAAAAAAAAAAAAAAATAAGAACATAAACACATACACAATCATTTCTGTTTTTGCTTTATTCTGTATTAGATTGTTGTAGACAATGTATGATGTTGTTGGTAGTTAATGCATACTGCTGATGATGTCGGCCTCGTTAGGAGTCAATGATGCCGCTTTTTACAGTTTGTGCAAATGTCTATATGTCCGTAAGTTTATTTACATTGAAGTTACTTTATGGTTTCTTGTTTAAATTATATTTAAGTCAAAGCGCAAATGTAACACACAAACAGCGTACCCTCCGGTTATCGCAACAATTAAGTAAAGGAAGAAAAAAAAGGGGGGAAAAAAAAAGAGAAAAACAACACTAAGAGCACCTTAGGGTTCAATTATTTCAGTAAAACTTCAAGAAAACTTACACGTAATGATATATAGCATTCCCGATTTGTGATATCGTATAACATTTTCCATTGATTTATCTTAAAATGTTTGAATCCATTTTATTAGTTTTTTTTTTTTTTTGTTTTTTGTTATTTGTTTATTTTTTGTTGCTTTATTTAATTGCGATTATTCGAGAAGGATCGCGTAGCTGTTACCCGCCCGTTGTAATTTAAGTGCTTTTTAACCTGTTGAACTTGTGTACGTTAAGGACGGGCCTTGTTCATTTCATCATCATCATCATCATCATCGTCGTTTATAAATGAACACAGTGCACACAGTTTATCTTGTTTAAATACGCGTTTATTGATATTTTCCATCTTCATTGTGAAAACACTTGTTGGTAGTTAAGCAGAAGAATACCTTCTTCTATTTCTTTTCTATAGATCTTTACATATTGACTTTTTATATTTTCTTACGTTACCTTTGATTTCTGGGAATTATGCAAATTAAAGGATCTTCACATTGTTTGCCCTTTGTAAGCTAAGCACACACAGCTTTATTCGTAACTCATTGAAAGACTCTTTTTGTATACTGTTCAGTGTGTATCTATCTTCGTCTACTTGGGTATGTTTGTTTAATGGTTTTTTCTCTTTTTCTCTTTTTTTTTTTTTTTTATGTTTTTATATAATTAAATTTTCACATAGAATTCATACGCGTTGCCTATTGGATTGTAAAGCATAAAAAATTTGTTGAATTTTTTTTTATATTCGTTTTTCCCACTGACGATGATGGCCGATGAATTTCAATAAATTCGAAATGTTACAACAATTTGTTTACATAACTAGAATGAAAGCGTAAGAAAAAACGTACCTAAGACTTAACCTTATCATGTAAGTCATGTTAATGATCAGACAAAATCAGCTCAAAATAATTATTCATTAGCGATGAATAAAGTCAATGCCTTTCGGGAAGCAGACAATTTTGCTGTGCTATCAGTGTTGAATAGACGGACGTTTTTAGACACACGCTTGTGACAACGACTTCCCTTTTAATGCAAAATGTCTCAAGTTTATTGTTTCAAGCACAATTATTCGTGGGATTTAAAAAATTTTAGCACAACGCAGAAAACATAAGTAGTAGGCGAGTGAATAAGAGTTCGCGGATTCATCTCAATTGTAGCTAGTATTCGGTCGGTGAATGCATAACACTTACCGCACTAGTCAACACGCTACGGCGGTTCGCTATTTATTTCTCATTCTTCACCTCGCTCCCATCACCGTCATGTCACACGTAGGCGACACATTCCCCAAATATTAGATGCTGGTTTAAAAGCATGACTGCCTTATCGAATCTTCGTTGCATATCTGTTGATGGCCATCCTCCAAGTCCTTCGGTAATGTATGTAATACAACACCAATATCCGCTATTGGGACAATTTAATTCTCTTTACGAAAGTACAAGATGGTGTTTTCAGATTTTTTTGAAATTTCTGCCAAGGTTTGTAAGACACAATTTTCACAATAAATTTCGTGTAAAGGAAATTAGAAAATTCCTTCCTAATATTTAAGGAATTTCGCAACCAATATTTCAGCCTCATAGTTAACAAAGTTGTAGAGAATGTTCCGAGTATTAAACATATAAGAAAATTGTATTCGGTTGTGACCGAATCTTTTATACCCAGTAAAGTAAAATAACTAAATTTTCATGCTCTACAATACGGAGTGGGCCAGGCTGGTCTTTTTTATTTTAAAAATAAAAGGCGTATGGGCATTGTAGGCGTGTGCTTGGAAAACTTTAAATTACTTTGAAATTCTTCTCTAAATCTGTAGACGATATCTTACTTTATACGAACCGGAGGTTGTTTACCAAAGATAATACACAATTAGACAGACGAACACACCAAATTTATAAACATTATGGGGCTGTTGAAGCTGGCTTCTACGCGTTATAAAAGTATCGAAAAAAAGAATTTAATATTCATAAACTATAATATTTCGTAAGCATGATCAAATTTTGCCCAGATACTAAAGCATCGCCCAGAGAATGTGAGTCCAAGTTTTTGTACATTTATCTCCTATAGTTTGTGAGTAATGATCGAAGGACCAATTTTTTTTTCCTTTCGAAAAGCGGAAGCTTTCTCACTTTACGTAATACTGTAGGCGTGGCCTTCCACCGATTGCGTCCATTTTCCATGCCAATCTGCGTGCGAGAACTTCCAATGTTTCTGCTAAATTTCAGGCCGATAGCTTCAATTTTTGCGGCACGGAAAATGTTTGCAACGGGCATAGCACAATGTCGGGACAACCGCACGGACGAACAGACAAACAGACGGACAGAGCGACATACCTAAGTCGATTCAGAATTCCATGCATATAAATACCTTTTGGAGTCTCTGATGCCTCTTGACAAAATGAATATAACCCTCACACTTCGGTGATGGGCTTAAAAAGGTATCAATGATCCGAATGATGACATACAATAACACGAACACTTAAACAATTATGCTAGAAGAGCTTGTTGGTACAACAGAAGCAACAGGATTTAAGCTTACACAATACGCTACGCCACACTAATATTGAAAGTATACGTGCGCGAAAATAACCAACCATGGCCGCGCTAAGTCAATTGGTGCAGTAACTACAATATGCTACTACTTAGCAAACTGTAGGACGCATGCTCCGATACCTAATTTGTATATAGATTACATGATATATTGGAATACAACGCACGTCAAGACAGGCATCTATTTGTGCTGGGGCAACTTAACTCTTTTGTTGTTGTTGTTGTTTAGTTTTTACATAAAATTGACGTTACAAGCATAACTGCCCTTCTTATACTGATCACGAAGGGATACATATTTTGCCAAAACGTTTACAGCAACCAAGGGGAAGGTTCAGAGACCTTACAAAGTATATATATATTCTTGGAGAAGCTTCAGAGACCCTACAAAGTATATACATATTCTTGTGAAAATCAAATTCCACTCAAACCCCGAACTTACCCAAGCATATTCACATGTTGGCCAATTCATCGGCCTAGCTGTCCATATGTCAATCTGTCCATCTGTCCGTCCGTCTGTAATATCGGTGACAAACATTCTCCTGCCCACAAAAATGAGGATATCGAGTTCATATTTAACAAGAAGATTGAAAGCGTTTCTGCGCAGGCTTATATTGAAAATGGGCCAATGAGTCGGTCAAGGGACGCACCTACAATGCAAACAAAATAAAAACATCTCCGATTTCTGAGTTTTCGTTACTCATAAATTGCTATAGGCGCACGATGAAAATGTCCACCGACACTTTAGATAAGTGGAAAAAATCAAAAATGCGTACATGGGAATCTTGTTATTTGTCTTGCGTTTGTCTTTTGGCGGAAGGTACAAAAGCTAAATTCACTAAGAAATTTGTTTTCCTTTACGTTTAGAAAAATCGGAAAACACACTATACTTCGCACATCATTATACCCTACAGTAGTTCTGGTAGACAGATGTGCTAAGTTTGTGGGGGTGCATGCAACACAGAGAAGGGCTTGAGATAAACCCACCTTTTATTATACTGACCGATTTAGAATCACTTTCTGAATGTCTGTCTTGCTTTTTAGTGTTCAACTTACAGGTCGCAATTTTTGATACACTTCGATGAAATTTGGTACACTGACGAATTTTGACCTAAGGACAGAAAATGGGTCCCTTTGAATCACCCATAAAACGTCTTTATATGAGTAAGTAACTATGGAATGGTGCAGGGTATCTAATGGTGCCCCATGGCGCGCTGTAGTGTTTTTGTTTGTTTTCCGCCTTTAGAAGCTATCAAGAGGAGACAGCTATTACCGTATAAGCAGTGTAAACACTAGATACGAATAAAAGTGGAGCGAGTTGGATTTTGTTGCTCCTTTTACTTTTATTTGGAAGAGGTAGAAATATTTTAAACAATGCGTGACTATGCAATACATAGCGTTACGTGATTACTGAAATTCACACGTGTATCTAAGTGTTTGGATACACTTACTTACATACCATTCGCATTTGCACTTCCGGCTTTTTTTCGATATAACACTTATTTTGCTATACATTTCTTAGTCGCGAACTTTGCAGCTGCTAGTGCCAATGCTGCTGCCGCTGCCGCTGCTTATCTATTCATCAATATTTTCACGTTAATTTACAACCGAATGCTTTCTAACACCAAAATGTTTATTAAAAATTTCCATTTTTCTATTTAAAATCTGTTTAATACAATGTAATATTATTTGATTTGTATATAATTTGTAAATGCGTGCGAATTTCCAACAAAACAAATGTTTGTTTATATTTACTGCAGAAGAACTTTTTTCTTTAAATATATACATTAGCAGAAATTTATCTATCTATCTCTCTATCTATCTATCTACCTATCTATCTATAGACATGTGTGTGTGTGCGCATACATTATATATATAATAAGTGTGTATAAATGTTTGTTTTTTTTTTGCTTTTACACAGGTGAACCAAATAAACACGAACACGCGAGCATGAAATGACATTAGACGGCCGATTTGCTCAAATGCATTCATATTTAGAAAAAGTATTTGAAATTAAAAAAACAAAAAAAAATTAAAGGAAAAAAGAATTAATTTGACTTTGATTTAAAATTTTGAGATTTGTTTTGCGCGTTTTTTTTTTTTCATTTTTAATTTTTCATTTTCTTCCAATTTCTTAATTAAATGAACGAAACAATGTTTTCTGCTTAAACAATAGTATTATTTAAAATGTTTAACGGATTGTTGGCTGATTTTTGTTTTTATTTCAAGTGTTTTCCGATTTTCGTCTAAGTTGTTATTATATATATATAAAAAAAAAAAGAAGCAAACTTGCTCATGTAAACAATCGATATGTGTGAACAATTGTGCGCACACAAGTGCAAAATACAAAGCGTATATATAGAATTGTGTAACAATGCATCCATGCATACATACATACATTACACACATTTGCATTAAATATTTGCATACATACTACATACATATGCATTAAGTATTTATGTTTAGTAGCGCACGTATGCACGTACATAGCTTGCATATATATCTGTGCACATGGCAATGCAAGCGTAATGTTTGTTTTATACAATATTTATTACTGATTATTACCACCCGCCGTCCACCGCCAGCGATAGCATTGATTATGTGCATGGAAAGGGTACAAAGTCTCACAATTAAAAAAGCGGTGGGTGGTGTGCGCTTTATCACCGCTACTAATTGCCCATTAGACAGAAATTCATTTGCACTGCAATGGCTAGTAAATGGCTAATAATTGTGCATTGTTTATAGCAAGTACACATATTATGTATACATACATGCACACACACACACATATACAATCATATTTAGTTGTACTTATGCCATCAACAAATACATTTTACTGTTTACAACTCATTGCGGCAGCCTCTTCCTAGAATAAATACTCGGCTAATGCGAATCAATTCACTTGCATATAAATTTACGACTTATAGTTTTATATATGTGTTTTACTCTATGTGTGCCGTTTGTGTGCGTTTTTGTAACGCAGTTAATTGCTTATTAAGACATTTGTTATTCTATTTTATATAAGGATGCCGGAGCACAGCTCTAATGTTTATGGAAGCAAGAGAAAGAGCACGACTTTGTTTGTGTGTATGTGTGTGTGTGTGTGTGTATGTTACACTCAAACGATTCTCCATCAATATCAACCAACTTTAGATGAAAGTTCTGCTAATAAAGTAACACGAAGCAATTATCTAATATTCGATCCGAAACCGGGTTAAAAACAAACCTCTTCAGATTTACAATTTTCTTATTTTTACTCTTAGAGTGTGTGTGACAAGGGGCAAGATTTCTGAAAAAAAAGTTTCGATCGCTACGCTTGCAAACTCTCCCTGGAGCGTATGAATTTTCTATTTTGGCACACGTGTGTATTTGAAATTTATGCTTTTCTTTTGCCAGATCATATATATATATATATGTATGTGCATATATGTACTTAGGAATATAAGAATTACACCTGAAAACATGATACGTTTCGTTGCCGTTATTTATAGAAAACAAGTGCTATTCCTGCAGTTTGCGAGCAATGAAATCGTAAACTTACACATTTAAAAAATTTATTAACTCAGTCAAGCGGATCGTGTATCTATGGAGCATTACCTGCCGTGTTTTTTTTTTCCGAATTTCATAAATTTTTATTTATTTTGCCTTTCCTGTCGACGGTCTGTCTCTCTAGGAATATTTTAAACATGCACACATATCTACATACATCAAGCATACATTGTTGTCTCTTCCCCTCTAAAAACTATATCGTCTAATGATATCTGCTAATATCCGCTAAAGAAAATGTATATTGACTTTGTTGTTGCACTGCATTTGCAGTACTTTTAAAGTAAACAGTAGATGTGTTGCTATGCAAGTGAATTCGGAAGTGAGAGTGGATGGTATGCAAGTAAAGATGGGAAAGAATTATATGCCTCTGTACTCTTGGATCATTCCTTTGCACAATGCCCTCGTGGCTTCCCCCCCTCCCCCCCCCAGAATGAAATTATTTGCAGTTGTTATGTCAAATTTGTAAAAGTAAGGTAACCGAATGTATTCCTTAATCTAGAACAGCAGTCGTACTTCTTTGTAGCCCTTTTTCACTGGTTGAAAAAGAAGACTCATAGCACGAATTTTGAAGTGCAAGGAGCGAAGGAGAATTGTGCAGTGCTACAACAAACAAGTAAGAAAACTGCATTGGGCTGTCGCCGAATCTTATATACCCACCATTTTCCTCTTTTTAAAGAGACCTAGAACAACAAAAAGAAAACTAATTTTCGATACTCTACAGTGTAGGGTGCAATCGGCCGATTTCCTATTTTTATACAAATACTGCACAATATTCGTGAAAATTTTATCACTCCATTTGTTGCGATAAGGAAAAAAGTCAGGAGAATCTTTACTACATACTACAAATACATATATACAGATGCCGTTACTGTTGACAAACTCATACTAATGGCCGCAATCTCATGAAATTTTGCCAGATTTTGTTTGAAGATTACGCCAGCTAAAAACACGTGGATTCGTCATTAATGATCCCACTTCCGAATGTCATCCTACGACATTATTGACTGAAGATTAGATGTAAGGACGGACATTCCTAGATCTACGCAATAGTTGATGCTGATACTTTAGTGTATACATACTTTACGTACTCATCCTCTGAGTGTTGCAGGCATTGTCGCCAAATAGAAATTTGTTACAACGATGTGTTTTGTCCTCATATTGTTGTGTTGTGAATATTGTTCAAAATAGTTCGGATGAGACCCGATATAAAGCCTTTTGAAAAGTTATTATGTGAATAACTGGATTAGGTGGACCGGGGTAGGGTAGTTAATGATGAGCCTTGTCCGGCTGTAGTTCTTTCATCTAATAATTATTTCCAATCTTTCCCTAGACGTTCACGAATTGTTAAACTAACCAAGAATCTTATACTCAAAGCGTATCTAGAATACTGATTATCTTTAGTTTCCAAGTTTCTGTAACTGCAAGTGCGTACGTCGTCAAATCACATCCGTGTTCAGATCTGATATCTATTCGTGTGGCCCTACATCTCAAGCTTAAGCTATCTATCTCTGTTTACCTTTGAGAGCTTCAGTGACAGGCGCAACTACGAACGGATGTGGATAAATAAAGTGAGAGCCCTTCGTCGAGGAAGAGAGTACGGGCTTTAAGAGAGCGATCTCTCTATATTTTACTATAATTTTCAAGTATATTTGCAAGTGTACCTCGACGTATATTTGTTTGCAATTCAACTGTTGGGAGACAATTGGAGTAATCGTGTATATTATACTATATAAAATGATGCTCGTTGTCCTTATCGTTTTAATAAAGATTTTTTCAAAAGGCTTTTAAGGGCATTCCTAAAAAGAAGACAATTTGAGAAGTGAAAGGAATCGAAAGCATTTCTTAGAAAAATCTTAAAGTAATACAAGTTTGAATCATTAAATCCCTATTTAAATATATTCACGACAATACAACAATGACTTCGTATTATTATTGAAGGAAAATATAGAAATAAGAGCAGAAAGACTCTCTCCTCTTACATTGAATAATCCCTGGAAACTTCGAAATATAGATGTTTAAGAAAACAGTTACCTTTCAAGAGACAAAAGTTTTTATAATTCTATTCTCTGTTCCACTATTCTTGGACTTATTATTATTATATATTTTCAACTATTATAAATAGCACATAAAGCACAAAAACATAAGTGATAAACAGTGAAATGTTCGTGTCGAACTAAAAAAGATTTCTTCGAACATGTTTATTTAATTTGATTTGTTAGTTTACCAACTGCCATCACTACGGCGTGCTTGTAAAACTAATAAATAATAAACAAATTCATTTCAGACAAACACATTTAGATCTGCTTACAGCACAGCTTGTAATGCACGTAAATCACTTAAATTGATTTGACTTTACAACTTATCTGTCATTGGTTCATCACTTGAAAACTCTCACCATCACTTGTTTTATAGTAAAATGTCGATCAATAAATCCCGCGACTGTCATGTAGATATCATTCCTAAAAAGAAAACGGTATTGTTGATCGGTATGAGTTGTAGTGATTTTAGTGACACTGGTTTTCTTATTTCCAAATCAATGGAAATATCCGAACTTCGGGCGTCGATCACATATCACTTTTCGAACTGAAGAACCTGGGGGCGGACACAGCTTCGACTTGCAAAGCAAGACGGCAACTTTTCTCCGCCGAAAACAACAATGGCAAAGTTCGCGCAGATAGCGATGATGCTGAACGCATTGAAGGCCCAAACGAGTTGTTTACCGTCGTTTAACTGATGATAACTGGCATCGGGGAGGAAGGAGAGGCAGCAAAATTATTTTGCATGAAAATGATCATAGAACAGCTATTTTCCCAAAGGGTATCGCCTTTGCTCACAGTTAGTCAAATCCCCCCCGTGCAATGGGGCGGTGACTACAATGGCAAAACTACGCAAAATCAAGTTCACTAGCCCCCAGCACCTGTTGCAAACTCTCAAAAGAATCCTTCAGGGAAAAGATTTGCTCCAAACAATGGAGTTATGGCGGAAACTGAAACCTAGTTTTCAGCCTTAAGTTGATTGTATCCCTGTTGAAGACTATCTATGATATAGAGAGTCCAAGTTTACAAAACATATTTTCTCTCTCAGTTTCGGAACTTATTGATCACTGCATTGTGTTATGTGATCGCTGTAAGGCAAATCTTGTTATTCTTTTTGTAAATTACTGGACATTGCTATAGCCCACCCATTATGCGTACATTTTTTTCTGGATTTTCTCCATGTTTATCGAAAAGAAGAAGAGAAGAAAGAAACAAAGCCGCTGTAATTAGTCAAGTGTGTTAAGTATTAGCGTTTTTTGTTGTTGATCTTTAAACCGTTTGTCAACAGGTTATTTAGTCGGTTCATTTTCTTTGATCTCACGACGCGCAAGAGATATGGAGATTAAGTTTATATACTTTGCTGTAGAACAGAGCAATTCTGTCATTGCGTACGAAATGAAGGAACCCAACCAACTTAATTTCTCTATGTAATGCTTTTCAAAAAAGACCTTAACAGACGTTAAATGAATGAAAGAACAGCACGCAAATTTTTACTATATTTTCTATTTGTGCGCATTTATATGCGAAAATAGAAATTTTGAAAGATTCATGTTTGACGTTTAAGAGCACACAGGCACACACACACACACGTTCAAATGACATTGACATGGAAGCGATCGATTTTGATTTGCTTAGTGATGAGCGTGTTAAAAATGTCAGTGAAGTTGTGTTCGTCGATTTGCGTTAAAACGAAAATCGTTTTCTGTAAATCGCACAATCGGAAGTTCCACATGAAGGCAAATTGTGCTGCTCGTGTTTTCTCAGCAAGTGTCTTTTACAATTGGCTTGCGTGTAGACGGTGTCGGATGCCGTTTGGATGTTTCACCGGAAAGTTTCAAATATTTGACTAAAAACTTTTTCTGAATATTTTTCCGTTTGAGGAGCGTTTTCAGCGACTTGAAAATGCGTGTGCACAGCGGTAATATGAAATTGATTAGTGAAAGTTGCCTTCAGAAAATGTTTTACGAAATTCGACCTGAATGATCAGCAGAAAGGATGCATGGATCAACTTACTACCAATTTTGACAATGAAGGCCCATTTTTTAGAACGAGTTAAATCGTGGCCTCTGTTCGCTCAGCAGCGAAGGTCATCAGAAACAAATTGTACGAACAACAATCCTCTTAGGCGAAAAGCCATTGGCCATGGTTTGCAAGTGTCTCAAGCAGAATGAAAAAATGCTGTGATGAATAATTCGAACTTGTGCAAAAGTATGTAAATCCCAAAGGATAAGCAATAAAGCAATTTTAAGCAATAAATCTCTGTTTATTATCAGGTACAGAGTGTAAATAGTTCCCTACGTATTGGTTGAAAATGAAGCGCGAATTTAAAATCAGGAAAAAAAATTCATTAACGCGAATAGAAAGGAAAGCCGGGCAAATTTTTATGAAAGAAAATTTCTAAAATGCTGGAAAGTTAATTAAGGCAAACAATGATTTCCCACATTTTGTTTCTTTGTTGTGGATTAACAAAAATTTGTGTTAGGGAACAAAGTTTTAGAAATTTATTAATTTGGCATAGAAGGAAATAGAACTAAATATTCACAACGAAAGTTTTTTTCACAATTAATAAATTGTGTTTTTACGCGAGATAAGGTTTTGCTTGGTGTTCTTTAAAGCACGCTTGCACCGTCGGTGACTGTAGATTTGCAACAGCTTACGCTATGTTTATGAGCTTAGAATAACATTTTATTTATTTATTTATTTTTATTTATAAAATTTAAGCGACTTTATGTACAACAAATACTTCGTGTCAGCCAATATCTTGAAAAGTCACTATTCGACGAACACGTCTTCAATCAATCCTTCACTTACGTTTTTCTAAAGCAGGTAACAATTACAACATTTCGCTCTGATTGATTAAAACTCTTGCCTCATAGATTTCCAAGAAAATTTTTATTAATCCTTTTTGAGGCAAATTGTTGTTAACTGTCAGCTGCAGAACGCGCCTCTATTTTATAACGTAGGCAGGCTAAAATTTTGGAAATCCTTATCTACTTTTATTGTCCTCGCAATGTTTTTTAAAATTTCCGTAACAGTAAAGCAAGTGAGAACATTAAAGTCGGTCAAGGCCCTACACCACCTTGCCCTAGTACAAGTATTCACTTGTTTTGGTAATAATACACCAAAAGTTACACAATATGTTCAGGCGAAGGCATACATTTCATGAAATCCCGCATATTGGAGGAATTCTTATGTGCATCGAAAGGTGGCATCCAAAAAAAAAGACTTACGTGCTTCCAAGTTAAATTAATTTTCGCCTATACTATGTACAGATTAAGTTATCGTAGCAACGGTTATATGAGAGGATATTAAAAAAACTGCCACAGTCGGTGCAAAGTTTTCATATCAATTGAGAGTGCCGTGGCTAAGCCACTTTTGTCGAGAAATTTGAAAAGATTGCAAGCGGTTTTATTCTTGTATCAAAGCACGCCAGTATACGAAATTTCATCATAATATGTGAAAAATTGCGACCTGTGGCTTGAACATCAGACGGACGGGCGGATAGATACACGGACGCAGAGACGGACAGGTTTAGACCCATTCCGCAATAGTTCGCTATAATAAAAGCTAGGTCTGCGCTAAGCCCTTTTGCGTGTTACATACCTCCTCAGAAACTTAATGTAGCCTGTACCACAAGTGGTGTAGGGCATGATTCGACAGTTTTATTGTATTGAAATTTATGATCTCTTATATAACTTGCTTTCATGATAGCATCTGTTGCAAGTGCACATTTCTTGCACATTTTCTTACCCTTGTTATCATCAGATGGTATAGCAATTTTGTCCATCGTCCTTCGTGAAGAAGTTATGTGCAAAAATTATATCGCTTAGTAATACTACGCGTGGGTATACACATAATCTCTTATTATGACTTCGAAGAAGGGAGATGAGTGAATTCCTGTCTCCCCGAAGACTGAACGAAATACTCGTATGCAGATCCATTTTTTTTTTTTTTTTGAGCAAGAGGGATTTAACATATTAGTGTTATTCAAATGGAGATCGTACGCGTAATGAAAGTACAACTATTAACAGAAGCAAAGATCCAGCAATCTGTCGTTGCAATTGGAAGCATGGTTTTATTGAAGTAAGTTTCGGTCAACTCATTCATTTCTCATGGGAGATGTGTGCTGCACTTTAGAGTCAAATCGGGATACAGCCGAGTGGACAGCAACCGGCAAAAACCCTCCAAACAGATCAAAAAAGGAATTCCACTTAGAAAGCCGTAATCTGTAAACTGATGGTCGAATTGTCATGAAATATTGACATGTACTATGCACATATCGTACCAATGTGTCAGCACTGTTGCCGCATATGCGTACCAGATCGTAGATGTATTGATGTATTTTTTCAATAAATAAAATTTTACGATTTCTTGTTAAATTGAGTCGTTGCTTGTTGAAATCTGCACAAAAAATGTTTCAAATTCGTCTGTAATGCCGAAGCACTTCTGAAGACATATATTTTGAGAGAAAAAAAATGTACAATAATTATTATTGTTTATTATTAATAATTTGCTATTGCATTAGTTAGTTTTTTTTCTTTCTTAAAATAAGCGATAACGTGTCTATGGCACGCTTAGCTTTTTACGAGTAAAACAATTAAGTATACGTATATTTATTATATTTATTATTGTTCCACAAACGTTGTTGTTGGAGGCAAACATTTAACAAAAATAAAAAAAGAAATTCTTTCTTCCCTTTTGTTTTCACATCTGTATTCACTGTGCTTTATATACGATTAGTTTTCTAAAAATAAAACGCGCGAAAAGAAAACAAAAACGCGGAGCGTTTATAGATTAAATGGGAATTTTTTTTGAATATTGTGCTAATTTTCATAGTTTGCCTTGCAATGATAAACAAATGTAAATAGAGTGAATAAGTAAATAAAAAAAATGCATATACATATATATATATATATATATATATATATATATATAGATAAAGATAAATGATAAAGTACATATAAAAATGATAACATTTTAGTTGCAATCCCTAACAATTTAAATACTCACTCCGTTCTAATAATCACGGCACTAGACTAGATATTTCAATAACAGCGGTAGGAGTATTGTTCAACTGTTTCCTTCTTCTTCTATGTATCTAACACTAACCCATTGGGAAAGAGCAACTGTTTTATTTACTCTTGAATTCTTTCCCTTATTTCAATTTTTAACTTGTTATTATTTATTAAGCATACATTCGAGCTTATGCAACGCGAAGTCTCATTGCCTATTGCCTAAACTATGCTTCAAAAGGATCCATAAGACTCGACACGATTACTCGAATGTTCTGCTGCTGCGTTCGTAATGACTTGTGAAGAAAAAAAATCTCTTTTTAATTCAATGCCATTTGGAACAGTATTTGACATCGAAGGATCTTCATAACGCACAATTGGAAAACAGAAATTTATCTGTATGTGCATAAGCAGCTGTTTATCAACTCACAAAATATTCTCTACTTCTTTACTTTCTTATTGCGTCTTATAGTATATGTGCAGTGTATTCTCATAAGTGCTATGGGCTATGCTTAGTTTTGTTTTAGCTACATATGCGTACACGTCGACTTTGAAATTTCTACGTCAATTTTTTAGAGCGCAGCTGATGGACGCACACAGCCGCGACCAAGCGAATTCATTATATTATACCGAGCAAGACATCTTGTATATTTTACCGCGCCCTTAATTCATATTTTTTGCAATTGAAATGAAAAAACTGGCGTACGTACATCATTCTGTTACATATTATACAATAACATAATCCAGGATCCCACGAAAATTCTATGCTAAAAAATATCGATGTATACGGCAATTCAAGCAAATATGACCTGATCCGTGTGAAATGGTTGCCAAAAAACCAAAAGAAATTTTTCATTTTATACCCTACACCAGTGGTTTCCAACCTTTTTGGAACGGCGCCCCCCTTTTTAAAAAAAAAATTAATGCGCCCCCCTTTAAAAAACAAAAAAAAAAACCGAAAGGACACACAGGGTGGGAACCACTGCCCTACACCATTTGCTGTAGAGGGTATATTAAGTTTTTGGGGACGTATATAACATCCAGAAGAAGGGCTTAAGTTACACGTACCTTTTGTTATATAGGTAAGTCTGTCTGCCCGTCTGTCCGTGCAATTTGTGTTCAAGCTGCAGGCCGCAATTTTTGAGTTATTTCGATGAAATTTGGCGCACTGACGTGCTTTGACTCAAGGATGAACACTATTCAAAATGGTTTGGATCAGTTGACTGTTTGGACCACTCCCTACAATTTTCAATATTTTTCGATATTTTGTTTGGTTCGGCTGGGGAAATTTTTGAATCCCTTCTCATAAAACAGTTCCTATGAAAACTGAATCTTTATATAGTAAAAAAATTATAAATTTGGAAATTAGCGAATTTGGACCACGAAGATTTATTTTGTAGATAACACAGCATATAAGGATTCCACTAATATGGAGGCTCTCATGAAAATTGTGCCTTTGCATGCAAATAATATGTGACTATGTGGTGCATTATTACCAAAACAAGTGAATAACTGTATTAGCCGAAGTGGTGTAGGGCATCCAATTATCGGCCTTTCCCGACTATAATGTTCTTCCTTTTTGAAATTCAGCTTTTCATTTTAAATTTTGCACCGTTTAATAGGTAATAGGCGGGATAGAAAACGGATACGGCTGAAGCGAATGAGAAATTTTCACTAGTGAAGAAATTGGTTATTTACACACATGTATATACAGACACCTGTCCATGCCGTATGTATTTAAAATTGGTTTCATTTCATGTGAATGCCCACCCCCTTGTGGGTTTTTGTAGAAATTCACTTCGGTCCCACTCCGTACGCAGCACAAATACTACGAGTAGCTTCTGTGGCTTTAGATCTTTGATTAAAATCAAAAAGAAGGGGGTGTCGAAAATGATCAATTTTCTCACCTTGACATTCCATTTCAAACATCTTCTTTCGAATGATTTAAAGCGTTATGCTAAAAGTATTTAACGACCTGCAGAATGTTGGAATTAAAAAAAACTGCGGGAGCTTAGTTAGCAAACTAACATATTTTATGAGCCTTTATATGTGTATTTCTGGGAATAATAAAATCTCACGCTCCGATCGTGCGGAAGTTCAAATGCTTCAAGTCATTGAATAACGATTACCACGCGGGAATGAATTGATATTTATTGGTATGTCATTTCTCTTTCTTCTCTTTTCTTGTCTAGCTCTTAAGGAGATAGCATGTCTAGCATTGGATCAGCTGGCTTAATTTTGCTACCTGTACCGATTTTCGGCTAATATACTCTCCTGTCTGATGACCAAGCTTTGTTTGATTGACGATTTTCACCCTAACCTCATTCTCTTTCATATTTGAAGTCACATTTTTAAGGATCGTTTAACTGCATAGACGTAATGTTATGCAGTCCTAGCTAGACACGTTGGTTTCTCAGTTGAAAACGCTAATATGTCATATTCACATGCATTCATTTGAATGTATGCAGTACGATGTAGCTGTGGTCGCTAATGCTATATATTTGGAGCTGATAATTATTTGGTTTTTTCTCGGCCATCATGTTGCTGATGTTGGTTCAATCGTCTTTTCTTCAAACATTATAACCGTTTGATTTGGATCTACAGTACATCTTTGGACCCCTTCCTTTTCTGGTCCAACATTCATTCTAATCCGAAGTCGTCCCTTTTACCGTTCGTCTGTACAGTCCACGTTGTGTTAATAAATTCCGATCAGAGGATCAACTTTACATTAGACGATTGCATTATTTCGTTAGGCGAAGATTTCTACTGTTACGATTTTGTGAAATCTGTGCATCACGAGCGTAGGGCAGCGGCCCTAATCGTCTGTTGGTTATTTGAGTCAATTAAATTGTGTCGATATTTTTAAAAAGGTCCCTTGTCATCTATGCTTAAAGATGTGCAATTTTTGAGCTGTGTTTTGTATGTTGGTTACGTACATAACAAGCGCGCATTTAATTGAAAGGAAATTGTTGTCCGTCCTTCACGATAGGCAGGTAGAAATCTTGTGCTTCTTTAAATAATAAAATACAACTTAAAGTTAAGTATAAGTGGGTGAAAGCAAGTCAAGGGTCTGTATATTATCGTCTCTCTCTTTCTCTGTCTCTTTCGATTCCTTCATATTTATACTTTTAAAGCTCGTTTCCTTCACTTTGGACTTATGTAATATATTTAGTCTTAATTTTAACGAAGCACTAAAAACCATTCATTCATTGAAATAAAAATTGTGATCAATAGTGCCTTGTAACCACTCTTATGTAGTAGTAGTAGTAGTAGTAGTAGTAGTAGTACTTATTTTTGTGTTGTCTATTCAGCCAAAAATGGTTAAAGGTATGTGAGTAAATAAGCCGCCAATTGTTGTCAACTTTGTTTAGTATTTAATTGAAAAATGCAACAATCATCGCGGACAACAACAAGAAAAACAATTATAAGAATAGGCACAACTTGAAGAGCACACAACCGTTCCTCTTAAACGATTGACTTTCGTTCATGCGTTTGCCATTTGTGTCGTATAAGCTTATGGGATTGATCAGTATGCACAAATCATAGTTGTGTGTTGCATTTTTGAGATGGTCTATGTAGCGCGCAAAATGTAGCATAAAACATTGCAAACTATGCCACAATGTTGATTTCTGAAACCATTGGACGCAGTTACGCATACAAAATGATTTTATGTGGCGTTACAAAAACAAGCGGCAGCAGATGATTTGTGTTGCGGCTGATGTATAGTTAGCTACAATACTTTTCGACTTGTTACAAAAGGAACAGAAAACAGTAAAAAAAAAAATTATAACAATAACAACAAGAATAACAAAAAAAAAAAAAAAAAAGAAGCTCGAAGCATTGTCCACACGTCAAATGACTTGTTGTTGGCAACATTTATGGCATGTTGTAATGTGACGCATGACAATGAATCACAATCACAAATGCAATGGTCAAGCATCTGCTGCAACATGTGGTTAAGCGATGATGCTAGCGAGTATGCTAGTGTGGCGTTTATAACCGAAAACAAAACATAAAAAACAAAAAAAAAAAAGAAATAAGAAGAAAATACCACATGATACATCTGTCCTCATACATAAATACATACCTACTAAATATCTAAATATATACATACATGGATCATACATACATATAGACTCAATCACCAATAGTGATGATACAACGGGCGCTTTCAAGTTCCATGTTTGGTTATTATGAAAGAAAAATGTATTCATCTCTATACAGTACACCATTCAATATTAAATGATCGCGTGTATTTGCCTTTTATGGCCATTAAGCGTATGTTTTAATTAGGATAATTAGTTGTTTCCGGTTTAATATTCCAAGTCCAAGTTCAGTCAGCCATTCAGTCACACAGCTCTGATATTCATTCAACTTCACTGACCATTCACTGACCACTTCTCTAGGATTGTTTCAAATGAATGAATTCATATAGGCGAATTTGTGTGTGTGCGTGCGTGTGTGCGTTTGTGTGCGTTTGTATGCGTGTATGCTTGTGATTGAATGTTTTTATTTTTTTATTTATTTATTTTTTTTTGTTAAGTTCAGTTTTTTCTAACTGACCATAAATGGTTTGGCAACCATGGTCTTTTGAATTACAAATCATTTGATTGAAAGATTTTATAGTTAACCAACTGCCAGCCTAGAAGAAGAAGAGAATAGTCAAGAGAACAGAAAAGGCACATGCCACATTGCAACATCCCCAAATGACAAGTTCAGAAGACATTGTCAAACGTTTAAACACATGCGTGTATTTGATGATGAATTATTTAATGAATACATTTCAGATAAGATGAACAGCAAAGAAAACAAAAAGCACAACAACAAAATATAAATAAATAAATAAATAAATATATTATAATAATAAAAGAGAAACACATTCAATCAATTGTAGCAAAAATTAGAAGCAAAAGTATTACTACTATGATCATCATTATCGGTAATCATTCTAAAACAGGTTGTGGAAATAAATCAATAGAGCAAAGCCAAGCAGAAAAACAAAAAAAAAAAAAAGAATAAAAAACTGGTTCCAAGTCTTTTAATAATTTTAAACATTTATTCTTAACATTCATCTCTTTTATAAAGATTTCATGAATTGTTTATGTATTTATGTTTGCATGCACGATTGTAAGAGCATGCGTGTGCATTCTTAAAAACTAGTCCTTGCATTCGTAATGAATGATTTGAAATTCTTGTGTATTCCATTCTTGCTTTAGCTTTCTGCAATTCATTCACTTTTTTCCTTTTTCTTCTCATTCTAGAATAATTCTCCTTTTTCTTTTTCTTTCTCTTTTTCTTTTTGCTATTAAATTCATGATTGCGGTGAATTTAATTAAATTGCCATCTAAGGAGACTATTTGGCGTCCAAATGTTTTCAACGAGTCGCTGACAGATTTTTATATAAGCACCATCAGACGATCGACGTTTATTAAACTTCTCATCTAATTTATCACATAACATAACGTGGTAGACACTTTACACATACATATACATACATATATATATATATATATATATATATGTATACAAGTATTACAAAAGTATTCTCTATAATACTTTCAGTTCATCATCTACAGGAAGAGAAAGGTCATCTTTTTCCATTTAAAAAAATATTTCATGTCCTCTCAATATATTTATAACGGTAATCATTATTTCGCGTCTCACACACATCATGGAAATCAACGCAAAAATCAATTCATTACATTTTTAATAGAATCTTGAAATCATTATTAAATTAATTAAGAATGGGATGAAAAATTTTCCAGCTCCGTTTGAAGCTCTTCGAGGACCTAATTCAAGAAAAGACAAACAAATAATTGCGAGCTGGCCTAAATGTCGATACAACTTAGCTTTCAATATAACCCGACAACAGTGGATAGACGAGTTTTGATGTCGCTATCCTGACTTTAACATCCGGATTGACCAGCAAGCAACAAAAGACAGAGTTGATTCTGCAGTCCGCGATCTTGTCGAGTTTGGTTTTTGCAATTACTATATAATACGTGTGACAGAGATATGCTTTATCTAAAAACAATTTGTCGCGTATAAAAACAGGAGCAAACCACGGCTGCACACCGTCGTTTACACGATAGAAATTTGAAGACCGGCTCAAGTCGCCTTGCACCTGCTTCAGTGTAAGCGCAGGTTGCTATGGTGCTCGATATCTCCTGTGTACTATGGCCTCTCTGTTGGGACAGGAGCGTCGTAATATTTTCATCCTGAGGTTCGAGATTATTTGTTTCAGCTTCTTTTTGTGAAAACTTCGTCTTGATCGAATGGCAATTTTCCACAAGGATTCATCCGGCAATAATGTGCATATGACGTTGGCTTGAAATTACACGATGACGCCTCATTCGGAAGCCGATTCAAGACATTCAAGCACTCTTAAAGTCTTTAATGTTTTTTCTTATGACCAATTTCTCAGGGGATGTCCGTTATATAATCATCAGAGTGATGCTCGGAAAAAAAAGAGAGGAGAGGAAAGAGATAGATGGTAACCAGAGTTAAGCTTCAATGTAAATACATTGTGCTTTGCACTGTATAAGCATTTAGTTGCTAACTGGGACATGGTCGCTCACAAAAATTTCTCGGTCGAGAGAAGTATTTCATATATGAGGTCATTCAGCGAACTTATTGCCAGTGAAGAATATTTCATTTGCGCTTGTGAACTTGAAATTGTCCCTTTGTTTGGATAAAGCAAGGACTGTTCTCCTCCTATCGCACAACTATTAGGTTGCGAAAATCTTTACACCCACATAAAAAAAACAGTACATCCTGTCGAATTGCATGTCATCCTAAAGAACTGAATTTTTCAGCAGCCAAAATATTGAGACCAAATCAGGCCTTTTGCTATGAAGAGAGATGAGTAGCCTCACTCAGCAGATATCCGATTCAGTGAAGAAAAATGTCTATCCACGTCAAGAACAACAAATCAGTCCATAACCATAACACATCTGCTGTAGAAAATTGGAAGAAATTCTTCTGCGCTGGTCCCCCTGTTTATGATGCTAGACGTTCTTTTAAAGGGGCCGTATTGTTAGTTCTTTCGAACCTTCTCCTATATAAGGATTATTATGGAAATAATCCTTTGCGACGATGTGTAACATTCGACACTTTATGACGAAAACGGATGACGGATTGTGGTAAGCGTTATGGCGAAGGATAGTGAATAACCGGCCTTGCCCGACAATAACGTTACTACGACTTCAAAACATTTGTTAAAAACATATTCTTAAGTGGAATGAATAGTAATAAGAAACTAATGCTTCGTCTTTCGGATAGATAGTGGAGCGTTAAAAAAAATAAAAAAATAAAAAAATAATAATAATTAAAAAAAACTTTCCGTTCAACTTATTTTTATATTTTGTTTAGGAAAGGAGGTCTTCTTAATATAAATTTCGACCAGTTATGTCTCAAAGATGCTCTTCAACAGGAGGTTTGAAGCTGCTGATGCAGCAGCAGGGAGAAGGAGAAAATTTGATTTTCATTTAAAACATTCAATGATGCTAATGTCTGTGAGATCATAAAACATGAAAAATTTAATAAACTTTCATAGTCCAGTAATTTTACTCCATTACTATTAATTTTAATGGGGCATTTAGTTGAGATTTTTTTTTTTTTTTTTTTTGGGTGCGGCATAAATTTATATGATTATGTTGAAAAACTTAACAATTTCAAG
>KK502436.1:409265-505866 GCA_000688735.1 Glossina austeni | reverse complement strand
GCGTAAACTTTATTATTGTTAAAGCAGATACAAAAAGAAAAGCAAAAAAAAAAAAAAAAGAAAAAAAAAAAAACACCAACAATAAAAAAAACAGCTTTATTATTATTAAGCAAACAATAAAAGCGGTTTTCAGCGTAAACTTTATTATTGTTAAAGCAGATACAAAAAGAAAAGCAAAAAAAAAAAAAAAAGAAAAAAAAAAAAAAAAAAAAAAAAAAAAAAAAGAAATAAAGAAAAACACCAACAATAATAACAAAAGCAACCACATGCGACAAAAGTTTATTATTTAATATATCACTTTTAGTAACATAGACAGACAAACACCTGTGTGAATACCAATAAGTGTAACGTTGTGATTTTTTTTTAAGCGTAAAATATTACGCTTTACGAGAGAGATAAGCAATAAAACGTAAAGAATTATTGTATAACATCTAAAAAGAAAGGTATTCTGTTTTTTTTGTATGAAAACCACGTGAAAATTAAATAAAACAAAAATAAAAAAAAAAAAATAAAAAAATATTATTATCAAAGATGAATTTTTATTTATTTTAATAAAAAATAAACCAAGATTCTTTGTTTCCTCAAAAGACGTGTAGTATAGATGGTGTTTGTTTATCTTTACGCTACTAACGCAGCGAATACAAGAACAATAACAGCAATAATCATAAAAGCGCTAAACAAACACAGTTTCAAGATTAATATAAACAATTTTAAGCATTTCGTTAAACAACAACAACAACGACAACTACTACTATTCTGTAGTTGTAATCTTACGAGCAGACATTATTTAATTAATAAAAATTTCATATATTTTTTATATAATTACAAGAAGAAACTCAAAAACATTATTCAATTAAAAAGTAATAAATAATTCAAAAAACTCGAAAAAAAAAAAAACAAACACCGAATTACAACATTTTTCAGAGTTCATTTTAAAAATAAAGTCAAAAGCCAAAAAAAAAAAAAAAATAAAATAAAATAAAAAACAACTCTTTGCACACGCATAGCCACATAGCCATTTCCAATTTTTGTCTTATAACTAAATTTGTGTTTTATGTATTTGTGTCAGATGATTGCATTGTAATATAATTCGTTGTACGTATATAAACCCCTTGATATTTGTTTTTTAATATCATTGGAGAATTATTTTGTAATCAAAACCGATCATCTAACAGACTAAGGTGAGTTCAAACACTTTTCCGTATGATTGCTATTATTGCTAGTGTTCCTTTGTTGTTTTCGTAGTTGAAATTCAATATACAAAGAATTTTGTATCAGCAAGAATGTATTGCTATAAATCATCCTATAGCTTTTAGGTCATTTTCCAATATAGATATAAATAGAATACTTCGCCTCTACATTACTACAATAGTACAGTAGTGCAAAGTGTAAGAGAAATCATATATATATATATATATATATATAATATAATCTTTTTTATATAACAATTATATTTTTACAAAATTATTTTATTAGATTTGTAACAATTACAATCATGGTAGCAATTAGACTAAAAACATCTTATACTAATTTTTATAATCCCTCCCTACGTTTACGTAGCACTACTTACGTTAATCCAGTAGAATTGAATAATTTTTGCACTTTTTAAAGTTTTTTTCTCTAGATTACGTCGACGGTTCAAGAAAAACCACCAAGCAAGTTGGAACTACTTTGTATACAAATCGTGGTCTTGAACGATGTGAATTATTTTCGGGCATGAAACTTTTGTGTCAACTTATTTTTGAATGGATTACAATACAAATGCTTTCCAATCATCTCGCTGCACTTTCCAATTGAAACGCATAAAACATTTATGCCCTCCACGCCTTCAGGTACAAGGGTATATCAAGTTTGTGCGAATGGGAAGGGCTTGAGATAGATCCACCTTTTATTATACCGATCGAAACAGAGTCACTTTCTGACCAGCTCTAAGCTTGCTCGTCCGTCCGTCCGTCCGTTCGCCAAAATCAGTTAATTGTGTGCTACATATATCTGATATCTCCGAATGAAATGATAAAGTTAGCATAGCCGGATCCGTGTAAAATTTTACCATTTAGAGTTAATGTGTGCCATGAAAGAAGATCAAATTGCCTTAGCACGAACGAATCCATCGTGTCAATTCAATATTTAATGATTCTTATGTTCTTACACTTTGAGTATTTATTTATTAAGCAAAAGGCGATATTTATTTCACATTTCATTTGCATCAGTTGTGGACTTTAGTAGCCATTTTGAGCGTATTTATTACCCATTATACCCTACACCACTTGTGGCACAAAGATGTATAGTGTAATTTCCCTTTTTTTTTTATTTTGATTATTCGATTATTAATTACAGTTTTGTTTTCGAATTGTGGACGTAATTGTGGACGTATGGACTTATTTTATGGAAACATGTTGCATGCAACGTATAAACCTTTTTATACAGCTCACCGACGGATATTCAAGTGTATTCACCGAGAAGGAGGCTTTAGAGATCCCATAAAGTGTATTCCTTGTTGGTCGACACCAAATTTTAAACTAATTCATGTTTGTCTGCCCGTCTGCAACACTCTGGAGAAAGTTCAGAGACCCTCAAAAAGGAGTCTCAATCAAAACTAAACCCGGAATCGATCCATTCTTGTTCGCAGGTTGCTATTAAAAATAAGCCAAATCGATCAAAGGACACATCTAGAGCGCAACATATACTAAGAACATCTCTACTTTCGGGATTTTTGTAACCATTTCTTATAAGTTGCAATAGACAGACGATAAAAGTTTTTATGTACAAAAATGGAAAGTATTGAGTCCCTAGGTAGAATACGGAATTCACTTTCTTCGTTTTTTGTTTTGTCCTTCATTAACAATAAAGCTGGTCTCCACAATAGGTTCCGTCTAGAGGGATATCATTGTCTTTCCTGTTTTAAATAACTGTCTAATATATGGTCCTATAATGAATGTGTTCTTATCGCAAAATAGAGATTAGAAGAAGTCTACCTTTTGTTGCTTTTAGTAAAGTGAGCTTTTTTAAAAATTTAAGCGACAAAATTTCAAGGCGACACAAGCCAGTTTTAGTAAAAGCAAAACTAAAGAAAAAATGTTCACTATTTCTCTATACACTTTTACGAGCTGTAGTAACTTTTTTCACTTGTTCCTAATCAGCTCGGGCACTCAAGTGGTAAAAGCGGTTCTAAACAAGGGAAACAAGAACTTCAAAGTAACCCCTAATGTAGCTCTTCGAATAAACTCAGTGCTTATAGAACTTTCAGATTTATTTTTCATTAATTCCGAAGCAGTACAGAACTTACCTATAATCTAATCGAGATTCGCTTTAAGATATACTAAAAAAAAACAAAAAAGTCATTCTTTACATTTCGAAATTTATTTTATATGTTTATTTTTCGTTCATTATGAAATTATTTTCTTGGAATAGTTATTAAACACCTTTCGAGTGTTATTGTTTGGCTTATTTGTTCTTCGTAAAAATATCGCTTTCGTTCTGATCATATAAAAAAAATTAAACTAAAATTTATATCTTACAATAGAATAGAAGTCGGCGGATTTAAAACACACTTTTTCCTTTGTTTTTGACGCAAAACTATTGTTTAGACTCGCAGTAGATAATAAATAGAAAAATTACAAAAGACTGAAATGTAAAGATTATTGATTTTTTACACAAACAATAAAAATAACTGTAATGATATTTCCTACAGAGACATAAAGTCTCTTTAATAAAATCGGGTTTCTTTATTTTAATTACTTACAGTATTTTCTACGTAACGTTAAGCATTCGTCGCAACCAACTACTCTTTCGAAAGCCATAACTCATAAATTTCGCATTTTTTTAATCACTCGGTCACTCAAGTGTTGTCCCCCTACACCTGCACTTGGGCAGTGGGCAGAAAGAAGTGGGAACAGAAGGGTGGGTGAAGTTCCTTTACCAACCGACCACTCAATCGTAATTTAGATATAGTCTACAGGTCTGGGCGTTCAATCCGGGTATACGGACCGGTAACCTTGGGGTTTATTAACGTTACAGCTTTTCTAATTTCGAAACATTTTTACCACCTAGATATGATAGGGGCCAAATTTGGGATATTGAGAATTTCCATTGGACTTCCGAGCGTCTCGCTTTCAATCTATATGCTGATCCAGGCATGATAAGTTTTAATACTTTCTTTCAATCTTTCTTTGTCTTGTTGATAATCTCAGCAACAAAAGAGCGAATAAACAGCCGCTCGTGTGGACATGAATAAATCAACTCAGTTCGATCTATAATACATAGATATAAAATATATTTCTAGCCGATACAACGAAACGTGTATACATTTAAAAGATAAACAATTTTTGTTGGAGGAAGTTTTAATTCTTGGTAGCATGGCAAGGTTTTTCAATTTATTTGATCAATTACACCCTACGCCATTTATGGTAACAGAGTGTATTAAGTTTGTGTGGAGTTTTGTCCTTCGGATGTCCGTAGGACTTGAGGTAGACTCACCTTTCATCACATCGATCGGTTTTAAGCCACTTTCTAAAGCTTATCCGTGCGTCCATCTCTTCTATACTTTTGTGTTCAATCCATAGACTGCAAATTTTTCAATGAAGTTTCAGATCGAAGCACATTTTCGACCACTTCCGATAGAACGCCTGATTCTAAAAAGAATGCGCATGTGCAACTGCATTCCGGGAAGTGGTGTAGGGTGTTTAATGGTGTTTTACTTGTTTTATTTTATAAAAATAACATTGAGAGGAAAGAGAAAAGACCGAATAAAACCGACAAATATATCAAAGAGAAAATCCACCAACTATTTTGATACACCGGAGGATGTAATGAAAAATTATCTTTGGCTACCAAGAAGAGTTTGCAAATTAACAATTCGTTAAAATTGCAACATTCTACATACTCGGCTTTGTGGTCCAAAAGCGATATATACAAGACATATCCGGACATGGAAATCTGATATTTGTATGTTTTCTATAACGATATATATAACGATTTTCGAAATTTTTCAAAATAAAAATAAAAATTTCTACTAATGAAGAAATGTTTCCCTTCGAGCTGATGTTACTAAGTAGAGCGTACTTTCTTTATGTGTTAAAGAGTCATAACGTCTAACGTCAAGCAACTTACACATTCCTAACATGTTTTCATATTTTAAGAATTTTCGTTTATAAGCATTTGCTTTACGTATTTTTTTTTTTTTTTTTTTTTTTATAAATTAAAACAAATAATTTGTATTTATTATTGTCTTTAATTAAAATATTTTAATTATTCTTAGAAATAAAATCGTTAAGAAATCAATTGAAATTTGCTTTAGTAATGCAAATATTTTAAATATTTAAACAATTTTTTACATTAAATATTATTTTATTTAAAATTTTGCTCACCCAACGTTTGAAAAGTTAAAACACTTCTCTAAGACCAATCAACGCTCTGTTGCGTAGTAATCCATAAGCAGCGAAACGTTTATTCGCATTCGTTTAAAACTTTTTGTAACATAAACTGGTCTTCTATGGAAACGATAAGAAAGAACTGTTGAGAGAAAAATGTGTAACAAAATGTGGAGAATATTGATTAAAAGCCCTTAATAATTAAATAAATTTGGCTTCGTATAAATTGTCTCACTAAAGGTGAGATAAGAATTGAAGGCATAAATTCTTGTAGTATTTATATAATTCTTTGGTTCAAGTGGTTTAATAAAATTGTGATTTCAAACCTTTTGAATCTAAAAAGAAAAATCGCAGACTCCGTCATCATCGTTGATGCAACTTAGTCACTGAAACCAATATACAAATTTTTTAAAGTAAAAAACATGATTCGTTTACTTAGGGCCAGAAATCTCTGTATCAGCCTAAGACGAAGACATTGTTTTCACATCACCGCAGCGAGCCCTTCTCATGAGATATATTTACCTTAAAAGGCTCTGTAATATGCAGTGGAAGAAATCATTTAATTCTTTCGCGCTGACGCGCCAACATCATACTTTGCCGGCTTTCGCGTCGATGCGAACTGCTCTTCACCACAAATGCATGCTTGCAATGCGCGATTGCACGCACTGTTCGCTAAATTGTGTACCGCATTTTGTGCTTTGTTTATTGCTTTATTTTGTGTACATTGTGTGTGCGCTATTGACATCAAGCAATAACATAATTAATTAAACCAATAAACAATTACTGTATAAAGACGGCGTCAGGGGCACACGTCGCGAAAGGGGTTAGTTTACATACATACCTATAGCTAATGAAACACGAGGACAATGAAAAAGTTGAGTTTTCCATCAAAAAAGAGCAATCTTTGGTTAATGCTTGTCCCAGTGCTTCACTGGGAAATACCATTTTGAAGACATAATGCAATTAGAATGACAAGAAGAATGAAAATTGTTGACATTATGCTCCGGATATAAAATTTTATATCGTTTCATTAATTTTTACTCTTACGTCACAATCACTGTGCTATAAAAATGCCCTTTCGCCGTCGAAAATTCTGCCCTTTTCCCTTGAGAAGATTTTATGCTAGAGCGCACGTTTTTTGCTCCGGCTGTCAAGGAGAGAACCAAGTACTTTACAGACAAAGAAACGGCACAATTCATAATTCAAGTCAGCTTTAAATTATTTTTTAACATGAAAGTGGTAGCATATGCTCGATCCTTCGTTACTGGGAATTAAGCGAAAATGTATTTTCTGCAGATTTTAAAGTTTCACTAAGTGTTTCAGTACATTTACAAACTGGCTGGGTTAAGTAACTCATGAATTGGACGAATATGATTCCGAAATTTTGCAGAGCAGACTCTGGCTTAGATAAGCTTACAGCTTTAATCTATCGAAGCGTGTGACCATTTTTAGGCTCTTGGATCAAAAGTCATTAACGTTACAACAGAGTGACTTAAGCTACATACACATAGAAGATCTTACATAAGTTTCTTGCTCCCAACACTTACGATACCGATTAAAAGGAGATAGCAAAAGTGCAAATCAATACAACGAACACATTACTTTTCAGATATTTGTTGCTTTTACATATTATGGGATTACTTTTTTACTGGTCTCTAAGATACCGCGGCTGTTGGCCGCATAAAAAATGTGAATTTTCTCACGCTATCTTTAATGTCTGCGCCCACGTAAATTTTATACAAACTTTTCGAAACATATAAAAATTTGTCTTTTGCATTACATTTGTTGCGATATTTTTGAATTTCAACCAAGCCGCTGATTTATTTCCTTAAAGTGAGTTTAAGACTATTAACTATCGTAACATAGAAAATGATTATAGCGCCCAAAAAATTGCTTACGTTTTCTGATATCGGAATGACTTAAAATTTTTTCAACACTCGACCATTTGTTTCTTCATTTTATGGCCAAAAAAAATTTACATCCACAGCGAGATCTCAAACTACATCAAGTTTAACGATACTAAACTTTTCTAATTTGGCTCTTTCATATAAATGTAAATATAAATATATACATATATATAATGGTTTATATATGTAGTGTAAGATGTATAAGCGAGAAACGCTTCAAAATAGTTTTGTAAAAGGAAAACGTAAGAAAATTATCTTTTGATAAAAGATTTTAATCTTTATGTGAAAAACAACATGTAATTTGTTGCTGCGGTTGTTTCTTTCGTTATCTTGATCAATTTTCTTTAAAAGTACATTACATACAAACATATGTGAAAGATTTGACTCTCTCGATAACCGGTGCTACTAACACATAATAATAATCTTATGCTATAATGAAACCACTATTTACCAACGCACACTATTTACCTGCATATTCATTTACGATCATTTGATGGGTGTTTGTACACCTGCTATCTATGGGCTGAAATATTCGAAGATGTTATTGTGATTGACTTTTGTGTTAATACCGGCATTAGCCGCTTTGACCTCATTATACGTGATTTTTAAAAATCCAAATAAATAAAATTAAATCAAATTATAACAAACAAAAAGAATTTTTCTTTAATTCTTGAAAATATTTCGGATAAGTAGCTTGGCGGTGTTATATCCAAAGCAAACACCGGCTGCATATCTGTTTAGAAAAATTGAATTCTGCCTCACGTTAATGCTAACTAACAAGATTCCTTTAACCATACCGCCCACCTATGGAAGAACCTACCAGCAGTGGTCTTTCTCACTCACTCACTCAGCTCAGGTCTCTATTTTCATTTCACACGTTCACAAATACTACCGCCTTACTTCAGCCCTCGTTTTCTATTACTTTTTCTGAGACCTACCGTGTCCGCAGGTCAAAGCGACGTATCCTAAGTGGCTTGTTAGTGAAAAAACTACGAGTAGTTTGCATTTCCAATATCGACAAACCTAAGATCATTAAATAAATGCAAAAAATATTAAAATACGAAAAATAAATTGGAGGTTTTTAAGTAAGCATTTGTGAGGAGGGTAGTTGAGCTTCAAGATGGGTACAGCAATTTTTTGTCCAATTTTTGCACAGCTTGTAATAAAATGCCAATTTTTTAGAAAGTGTTCTTTTTCGATTACCGCCAACATGTTCAAACCCAAAGTGCGCGACGATCGATTATTATTGCAGTACGGAAATACTAAGCTCCTGTTTGCACCCAGGCTTACGCATATAATTTAATATCTCTTGCTCTAAGCACGGTCAGTTCCTCAGTCTTTTAAAGAATTTTATTAAAAATTAGCAAAGTATTTCCAAGCAGCGGAGACACTACGATTTTTTCTCATACGTGCAAAGCGCTTTCGCCCTCTACGAGTTGATACCCATGGTAGATTCTTTTTTGGAACTTCGATTCGTTTTCAAAATGCCATAAGTTTTTCTGTTAAGTAAGTTAAGAAATGCCAGAACGGTTTCGCACCCGCCAACTCCCAAACGTTTGCAATCTACAGAAAAGAATTTCAGAGTCCTTTTAGTAAATATATAAGATGTGTATCATCTTCACCAATAAGCGATTGCATATTCTATTTTAATAGGAAAGCGATAGGTATAAAAGACCCAACTACAGCTACCACTACTGCAAAGATTTCCCACTTGTTTTTAATTACCCATGGACTGCTGTCGTCACACTCGCCATACTACGGCCTGATAGCCATAGTACCATTTCCTTGACCCAACATCAAGCAGACGAAAAGACAGATAGACCGACGGACATCCCTAAAACTGCTAATTACTTTATGCTAATCTATAGCTCCTCTCTCTACTCTTTGGAATATGTGCTGCTAATAAAAAACAACGAAAAATCAAGAATGGCGTTTCATGCTGTCCTTAGGGAAGATACAATCAACTTCAGCACATAACTCGATTAAGAAAAAACCAATTAATTAAATAATATTATTTACAACTCTATTAAGGTTCAAAAAAAAAAAAAAACCTCGTGTTCACATTGAACCTTTTTTACACATCATAGCGAATCTTCTTCCGTTGATTTGTTGAATTGAAGAAAGAAGAATTAAAAATCTAAGCGACGCAGGTCTTTTCAAGCAGAAGTTTTTTGTTTTTATAGTCAATCAATTAATTTTTCCTGCTTGTCAAATTTAAGACTTATACCGTAAAAATCGGAAACAATGTTTAGGTATCACACCTCAATAGGTAGAGGCCAGTATTGGCAAAGTTAATGGCCATAAACTAATAGAAAGGAAATTGTTTTAATTATTGCATCTGTCATAGGGACGGCATTATTGTAAGAATTTTCAAGAAATATTAGCAAGTGTTTAAGTCGTCGTCGTCGAAAATTTACTAAAGGTTTCGTTCCATATCAAATGCAAGAGATTTGTAAAGGTTTTACTAGACAAGACAACTACTGCATTTTCTAAATAGCGAGCATACAGTCACAGCGCTCAAGTTAAGAGTAGATGCAGCGATATCCTCTTACACTCAAGAGAATAAATAAATCGAATGTAAAGCATTTTAAGTAAGCATGAGTGTAAGAGCAATTTTCTCATTGTGGTACTCACTCAAGCGCTTATTCCTACGCGCTACTTTTAATGTGAGGGCAAAATTTTAAGTTGACTCGTTTTTAATTTTAGTTGTTGCGTGTTAACCCTTTAATCAACATCGTTAAGTGTGTGTTCATGTTTTTGTATCATTTTAGAGTTGCAAGCGACCATGCGCGCATGGCTTCTACTCCTCGCAGTCCTGGCGACTTTATTAATACGCGTTACAGTTGCCAATCAGAATTTAATTGATGATAATAATATATTAACGTTATTAAATAAAATGAAAAAAAATCCGCCAAAAATTGATCGCTCGAAAATTGTCATACCGGACGAATTGTGGGAGCAGTATTTAGCGAGAAACAAACAAAAATTCAGACCAAATCCATTAGCAAAAGTTGCTGATACAGTGAGAAGTTTTACACACAAAGGTAAGTAAAAATTGCGATGCGACTACAAACTAATATCCGTTAACTAGTAATCTAACATTATTTCCCTAGGAATGTTACTAAGTAATGTCGAATTATAACTGTAGATAAAATTCAGTAATGAAAACAGAGTTAGCTCTACGCTAGACTTCACTGTTAGGTGATAGAGAGAGGGAGAGAGAATGAAATTTAATATATACACTTTAAGAAGTGAGCACTTAAGGATTGCAATTTTTTGCTGTCATTTTTTAAATCCAAAGAAGAAAGTACCTGCTCGTAACAATTTCTATGAGCAGGTATTTAGCTATGGCGTTGTAGGTAATGAATGCACTTGCAATTCAGGAACACGAAGAACAAAGAAAGCAAGAAATGTCTCAAATCTATTCTAATCAAGAAGCATATCTTTACGGCTTAGGTATTTCGTAATTACAGGAGGAAGTCTAACGAAAATTTCTTTAACAAGTCCATCCACACTTCCAAGGCAAACAACAAAAATATTAATCAGATTTATTTCGCTTTCCTTTTTTTGCGTTTTCTAGAGAGTAAAATAGATGATCGTTTTCCTCATCATCATCGATATCGTCTATATTTCGATGTTAAAAGCATTTCCGACGATGGCGAGAAGCTGAAAGCTGCCGAATTGAAGTTGTCACGTGACGCGATCAGCGATGCTTCATGGCCTACCAGTCGTCGTCGTGATCGAGATCGTTACCAAGTTCTGGTCTACGATATAATGCGTTTGGGTGTAAAGGGCGTCCGTTCACCGCATTATTGGCTTATAGAAAATCGAACAGTTTGGTTAAATAGCACGGAAAAGGTCAGCTTAGATGTAAGCCCGGCGGTAGATCGATGGCTAAGTGCACCGAACAGAAATTATGGTTTGCTAATTGAGGTGCGAACAGCCGAACACTTCGAACCAGCACCGCATCATCATGTACGTTTGCGACGTAGTACAGACGAACAAGATCATGTATGGCGGCATAAGCAACCTGTACTGATGACCTATACCGATGATGGTAAACACAAATCACGGCCGAAGAGAGGGAGGCCAAGCCGAAGGAAAAATCACAATGAATCTTGTAGTCGTCATCCGTTGTATGTTGACTTTGGCGATGTAGGCTGGAGTGATTGGATAGTGGCACCCTCCGGCTATGATGCTTTCTATTGTCATGGCAATTGTCCGTTTCCTTTGGCGGACCATTTTAACTCGACCAATCATGCCGTGGTGCAGACCATGGTGAATGCCCAAAATCCTGGAAAAGTGCCGAAAGCGTGCTGCGTACCTGTCGAATTGGAGGGCATTGCGATGCTTTATGTAACGGATAAAAATACGGTAGTGCTCAAGAACTATCAGGATATGACAGTCGTGGGTTGTGGTTGCCGGTAAAATTAGGCATTTAACGGTTGGTACCGTGTTCGCCAAATAAAGAAAACGGCTTTTTTCTGACAATTCCAAAGCGTTCTCTTACGTTAGCTCAAGCTCATAGCTGCAGTGTTAACTATGAACACCAACTTGCACCAATATCTGGCGTCTCTGATCCTAGGCATTTGTTGTTGATGAGAACGAGAGCTGATGATGAAAGCGCAAAGTGTATGATAACAATAAAATAAGCGCGTTACCTGACATGTGTTGCATGTGTATGTTTAATGTATGATTGTGTGAGTGTTTTCATATAAGTTGTAGATTTATTGTGTATATAGTATTTTAAAAATGTGTGGCGTGTGTGTGTTTGTGTATGCCGCCAAGTCAGAGAATTACATGTTACTAAGAAAGTACAACGAGACTATTTTCACCACTATTTCGCCTGTGATGCGGGCCTTACATTAAAAATGTAATTAAATAACTGTAAATAGCATTACGCAGCTCAAAGCAGGTAACATTTTCCTTCAGACTTCAGTGTTTCGCAGGTAACTACTCGCACGACTACTGAGTTTTTAGTTAATTCTCTGATTAGGCGCAAAACTTGAGCCTACTTAAGAGATCATTGTATGTTATAAATGCAAAGGCTGTCCAGGCCTCAATAATGCTTTAATAAGTTTTAGTGTTCTATTTGTTTATAAACTAATGTTGTTTTTTAAATTAATGCGTAAATAGTTTTTTTTTTTTTTTTTTTTTTTTTACAATTAAATGCAAAAACAAAGGAAAATACGCGCAATCTAAATGGACTGAATTATTAAATTTTTATTTCTCTTATTTTTTTTTTTATTTTTATTTTATTTATTTATTTTTATTTTTTTTTTTTTTTGGTGTTTTTAAGTATAAACTTTGTTTTGTTTTAAGATGTTTAAACTTTTGAATATGTGTGTGCTGACTTAAATAAATTCATTAAAAATGACAAATATGTTAACACAGATGCGGTGTCATTTTGTGAAAAGCAGTACTTGTCTAAGGAAGAAAAACGAACATACAAACAACAAAAATCCGAGCTTAAAACTCTTAAAGTACCTAACAAGGTTAACCTTAACCGGTTAAGAACAGAATAATAAAAAAGCAAAAATAAAACGAAGAAAGTAAGAAAAGGAAAAGTGCAGAATGCGAAAAGAAAGCCAATCCGTGTTTGTACACGTGTAATCTTTACTTTAGTGCCATTACATTCATTTTCATCAATCAAGCTAACGCTTTACACGCTTACAATATGTTTTGTTTCTTTTGCTTTCAATATTCAAAATTTTCATCAAAAATTTTGTTATTGTATTCCATCCGTTTGTACATGATTAGCATATACATTAGATAGCAACATCCAGCCAGCGAAATTCTCCTAAGCCGATACTCAATGCATTGCGTCGCCATTTTACTTTATTTTATATGCATATCTCTGTATAATGAATTTTGTAAATCTTTAATTAACTGCTAGTTTCTAATTAATTTTATTTTAAGGAATTTAAAAATTAAATTTAATAATAATAGTGAATGTGTATATGTTAAATGCGTATGTATATGTATATGTATGAGTTTTTACTTTTCTTTTAACTAAGATCGAAATATTGTAATTTTTTTTTTTTTTTTTTTTTTAGATTATAATTCCATTAAGCTCAAAGAAATCCTTAATTATTTAAGGATCTGTATTGTATATGTAATGTAATTCTTCTTCTAAACGCCTCTTCATATCCCTCGCTAGCTCTTTCGATCTCTCCCACTATCTTTTTTGTTCTCTTCCCCTCTCATTTATCCTCGTATAATATCCATCCATCCATCCATTCATTGTGTAATCTGAAATTAATATATCTATATATCTATGTATATAAGATATCATACTTGTATGCTATATTAAATACTCATCTTCCCTAAAAAACAAAAAAAAAAAAACAAAAAATAACCCGGTATTGTTTTCAACACTTACTCTAATTTTTAATTTTTTTGTTGTAAGCGTTTGTAAATTTCTTTTCCACGTTTTGTTTAATTTATTTAAAAATAGTATAAAAAAAGGAATTTTTTGTCATATTTTTAAGAATTTTCAAATTGAAAAACATTCTGTGAAAACAATGAAAAAGTGAATGAAAATATTAAAAAAAAAAAAGCAAAAAAAACGAATAAAGAAAAGGAAAATTTTTATAAAACATTGATTTTGGTTTCATTACCGAAAGGTTTGCGATCAGAATTTCTCTTCTTTTTCTTTGTTTTGAACATTGGATTGGACTTTTTTAAAAAAGGTCGAAGAAGTGGGACGAAGTGGAGTTTAAGTTCTTTACCGTACACGACTTGTGGTAGAGGGGTACGTTAAGTTTGTGCGGATCTGTGCAAGGATTTCAGAAAGACCCGCCCTTTTTACACCGATTAACTCACGATCATGTTTTGAGTCGATTTAAGTTTGTCTGTCTGTCCATTTATGCGCCTTGCTTTCATGCGTTCAATCTCCCGGTCGTTGTTTGCGAGATATTTTGATGAAATTTGATACACTGGTGTGTTCTGAGCCAAGGACGAACATTGTTGAAAATGATTCGAATCGAGCCACTTTTCCGATCATTTGCCATGTAATGTCCTATTTCGAAAGGTCATTATACGAACACGTGTACGATGGTTTAAGCCATTTAATAATAGCGCGTTCCCACTACAGTATTTTTATTAGTTTTTTTTTTTTTTTTTTTTTTTTTGGGTGGGAGGGGGGAAGATTTTTTTTTTTTTTTTTTTTTTTTTTTTTTTTTGCAAGGATGACAGGGCGAAGAATTTTGTTTCCAGGATATTCTTTATTTTTCCGTCGGGTACGTATCATGTTTGTAGATACATTATGTTGATCCCATTTTATAAGATCTTATTTCAGTATAACATAGCACATCGAGTCGTTTCCTTTCTTTTTTGCTTAGAAAATAGTGAAAATGATTGAATTCATATTTTTTAATAAATAAAAGTTTGAACCCTTAAAAAGTATTTCATTATGCTCTGCTACTACAAGATGGCGATTATTGGGAGTCATTTCAACTGCAGTAAGAACGTATACCCATCATTTAATATATGTTTGTTATACCAATCATTTGGCAATTTTCGATGAGAGACATTTGAGAATTCTGAATAAGGACGTACATAAACCATGACACGTTTGAGCGCATTATGCTAAGCACGAGTTCCATGGTCTTTTTGCACGTTGGACACATTACAATCTTATAATTCGTCCCAAAAATAGCCAGCCGTGTCGCTCTTAACCGTTTTGGGCTGGCGGACACATGACGCTATCGTAATGAACAACTTAATGTGCAACGAGGTGTTTTTGCCTACGATTGCGGGAAAACTTCACATTTGAAATCTTCGCGTCGGAAATAATATCGTTATGCAAATCATTTTTGTTCTGTTGGCTGTGATTAAGGGCGCTATGCTTCGTTACGCACGACGATCGATCGATTTCATTTTTTGAGCCAAAATATACTAAGGACGCCTGGAAAATCAAGACTTATACAAATATACCGCACATAGTTAATCGGTTGAGCCTTGAATCATTGGAATCAACTGGAGAACAAGTCCAAATCTGTTCTCTTGCTTCAGCGATAGATCATTGGTAGAGAAGAATCGCTTCGATTAGAAAATATGTAAACGAAAAAGAAAGCAATACATAGAGAATGGATGTATGCAAAGATCATATAATCAAAACCATTGCATAACTAACTAAACTCGTTTATGTCTACATTTATTGCTGCTCAACTCTTTGTACTGGTATTTGAATTTGGGAGAAGTCTAACGAAAAGCAAGAAAACCAAAATTAAAGCCGTTTAGGAAGTGCAACCTTTAAAGCGAAAGTAGTACGTATGCACTCATGTGGCTAAAAATTTCAAGCGCGCGATTAAATAAAAAATTTAAATAAATTAAAAGTTACTGAAAGAAAGAATTTTGGACGTCATGCAATTTAATGAATGGTACGAATTTTCGGTTATTATTTACTAAGGATAGAATAACTATTTTCCATATCTCTGCACAAATACCAGAGAGAGAGAATTTATCCAGTTTTTGTAAAGTAAAGATTTCACTCATTTAAAAATATGTATTTATTTTCCTAATACCTCAGAAACAAGTGCTGCTACAAAATTCTTTTTAAGCTACAATAACAACGGCAAGGCAAAGCAAATACAAAGCAAATACATCCAGGAATTCTAAGATTAAACATCACTTAAATATGTTTAGCTGCCTGTTCGACTAATAATTATTTTATCCTTCAAAACGACCTTTAACAACTAATTTAAGCGTTCGTTCAGCAAGGACAAAGCAAATCAAAAAGAAAAATCAGGAATGGCCAGTAACAACACGCGATAACGCATTACTCGTAGTAAATGAAAACAATTCATTGGGGATTCGAAAAAAAGTGTTTTGCATTCGGTTTCATTCAGCTATGCCTCATGGATGTCTCACGCATAGTAAGTCGTCTTGTATTTTAAATTGAAATTGTAAGCGTCTGATATGTTTAACTCATCATAACATTATTCTATAAATCCATTTTCCATTTGCTTATTCTGCCAATTCGTTCCTATTGTTTCGAAACTTACCCAAGTCCGTCTATTCCAAAATCCAAGTACATAAAAGTTCTATCAAACACGCGTCCATTGTAAAGGTAAGGCTTGTTTCTCAAAACAACACCTTACGCTGGCGTCACCTATGGATGGTTTGCAAAGATGCTTCACTGATGTTCTCCCAGACGTACATCACAAAGGAATGTGCCGAAGTCGACGTATAGCATTTTAAGTGACGCTGTTTCTTTTGCAGCTGTACGACACAAACGAACACCGCGCAATGTGTCAACATTTTAAGGTTAGGAAAATTCGTCTATAACGAAATGCTTCGATGGACGAAAGTCCATCTGCTTTGTAGCTGGTCGTTAAGACCTGAATTATGATCAACCTTCCGCGTAATCGAAATATGTGATCGGTTACGAGGTCATCAAAACTGTGCACTGTCTAATGCCTAAAACCTAAATCATTTGTTGAATCAAATGTCTTTAAATCATCGTTTTATACGATTTTGGTCAAACATTTAAGAAGTTACACAAGATCTCGTTACGCTTTGTTCCCGTACTTAATCGGGTATACAAGCTCATCGATCGGTACTTGTAAGCAATGCCGTACGATTTATAATCTATTCGAAAAGCTCCGAAGGCATCGCTTGAAAAGAAACTTGCATCACATTTAGAATTAGTGGCTTAGTTGAAATAACGAGTTTTTTCATGAAATATTGCCTCTCCGTTGCGCTAATTTTAACTTTTAACGCAAATTTGCAAGAGAGAAGAGAGCTCTTCGATGACGGAGTATGGGAATGCCTTACGAATATCAATGTGTTTCACTTCTCAATAATCCTACGTTGGCATGGAAGTGCACTGACCGAAAAATGAAATCCACTGACAGGGTGGAACGTAGTGTAGGACAATCTGGAGATTTAACGGTTACGTACGGTTATCGAAACCTTCCAGTTTTGAGGATTTTATGGACAACTTTCATGCAATTTATTGCATGGTTTACACGGCACAGAAGGTTAATAAAATTGCAAACCAGCCGGTGAGTAGAAAAATTTTAAATACGCAAACGTTGGCCATCTCTGCTCTAGAGTACCTGCTATCACAGCGGTTTCCAATAAAGAGAATTTCCATACTGAAGGTGAGCAATACAAAGTAGCATTCGAATAGCAAAGTACTTGTACTAGTTAAATAGTTTTGAGGGTGTTTGTTGTAAATGAAAAGATTTTTCAAGTGGCCATAAATAGTATTTCTATAGGTATTGTCTAAACTCAAGTACCATCCATTGTCCTTTCATGGAAGGCACTTGAATATAAAACACTAAGAAGATATGCACAATTTGCTTAAAAAAGATTAAGTAATAAAATCAGTTTTTATTTTCGTGACAGTTGTCTCTTCATCATCGAGATTATTTATATTTTATTATGAGAAAGCACTACTAAGCATATCAATAAAAGGCGTTGACTTATGGAGCATGGAATTTCCTTGCGACATACTGAGCTATCGATACAATTAGTTGGGTTTACTTGAGAAATATTCGTTAGAAATTATGTAATCATTTGGCCTGAGAGAAAGCACGGGTGTTCCAAAGTGTGCTGGCATTTTAAAATTTTTTAATTTAAAACTGAGCCTTTACCGATAAAATCGTTTTGATTTCATGTAATCTTCATGTGATTTTTCGCTAAGGCAATGTTTCCATTCGTCAACTTGGGAAAAAATCAAATCTCTCCCTAAAGAATTGAACTGATATTTACTCACTCTCCTTACAAAGAAGTAGTCAATTATTTAGATTAAATGAACAACTTTTTCAATTCCTATCAAAAGAAGCGTGACAAGAGTCGTCGTTTGCTACTTTTATTTTGTTGAAAAAAACACAAGCTGAATTTTTAATGCTAACGTTTAGATGCAAATAACAAAGTATTTTACATATCTTGCACCACTTGTGGTACAAGGGTATATTAATTTTATGCGGATGTATGCAACATCCAGAAAGGCGTGAGATAAAGCCAACTTTTATTATTCTATTCAATATTTCTGAATCGAACTAAGCTTGCTTGTCCCCCTGTCCACCCGCCCGTCTAATATTCTTGTATACCATCCAGAGATATATTTTAATGAAAAGTTGATACATCGACCCGAAGGCAAACGCTGTTAAAAGCAGTTCAGATCAGACCACTTCCTTATTTGGAAAAGCCGTTATACGAATGACTGTATTAAGCAAAGTGGTGTAGGATATTGAAAGGTGGGCCGTGGCCGACTACGATATTTTTACTTGCTAATTTATGGACCTGCTGGTTTTGATTGATGTCTACTTCGACTAGTCTGAAGTTTTAGTTGAAATGTCATTTTCAAATTTTATATGGCGGACTCAACAGCTTTGGATAAATTGACTTAGTCTCCTAGACCGTTTAATATTTACTTTATGGATTGTCTGGTACACCTAAACTCTAGGATGGCATAGACAAAAAACAACAACTAAACCAGATGAGTTTGAAAAACAAGACAGGCAGGTGTACATCGAAATGTAATTTCGAATACTGAAGTGAGCGAGTGAGTGTGTTTTCGCCTTAGGTGCGGAATGTTGCCTTTCCTTTGAAAATAAAAATAATCAAACACTCAATATTTTATGAATTAAGCCTTTCACAATATTTAAGCTGATGTAAAACGCGGCTTGCCTTACCTTATTGCCCTACTATCCGCTGACTTGTCAATTGAAAAAGATTGAAGCATCACATCAATAACTCGGTCGGTATGGAGCGGAGCAATTATAATTTGATTGATAAGCCTTTTCCAAAATTCACTCCTTCAATTATGATTGAGAAACAAACAGCTATATACTCATCTGTTCCATTGCCTATATGCATACGCATGATGTGTGCTTGTAGGCGATTCAGAATGTTTCCTTTCCTTTGTTCAAATTTGTTATAAAAAAATAAATAAAAAAAAAATGCTACTTAAGCAGCAATTATTATGATGAGGTATTTTGCCTTGCCCTTGTTATACAAAAATAAGAAAACTAATGATTTTCATTCATTCAGCCACCACAAGCACCTTACATTCATTTATAGCTCTGTCATTCCCCATTGTGGTTTTTATATACCTGCGTACATAGAATCGCCATTAGGCTCTCGAAGCAAAGACAAAGCACATGCAGGAAAACATTGCATAAATTGCCCGAATATTACAAAACATGGTGAACTAAGTTAAAGCCTTCAGTAATTTTTATTTCCCACCATTAAAGGATGCCGGTACATTCATTTTGTGAACACGTTTGCAACACTCGAAAGGAAGCTTCAAGGACGTTATAAGGTGTACATATATACTTTTAACCAGTATTCAACACTGAGTTTATCTAAGAAAGTCTGTCCTTTCCTCTGCCTCTGTTCGTTTTTGTCGATTTGTGTGATATTGATGTCAAATATAGCCGATGCATGCGCAGCTCAGTGCTGGGAATCAGCCGACTAGATGGCCGCACACATAATAAAACATAAGTTGAGAGCAATTCTGTCACTTTTTCATTACTCACATATTAAAATAGATATAGCGATAAAAAGTTCCACATATAGTCTATAGTTCCACATATAGGTGATCCTTCAATATCTATGAAAAAATGAAAAAAGGACTGCCCGTTCACGCAATAGTAAAGCGTAAAAAATTTCATTCCCTTTTTTTTTTTTAAGACAAATATTTTATTAAATATATTTAAATTTTTAAGACTTATGGGCAACCTTAAGGTAAAATAAGTCCGCTTCCAGGCGTGGGGAACGGATTAAGAAATGTGATTGACAAATCGAAATGTGCTTAGCACAAGGCAGATAGATATGATTAAATCGACTCTTTATGTACCGCTCATTAAGTAACTATGTAAACTTTATAGTGATCACAAAGTAGGAAAGTTACACGATTTAAAAAGTGTGGGATTATCCGCAGGTATTTTTTGATGTTACAAACAAAAACCTAGTAAAAACGCTACAGTGTGTCACGGGCCATCATTAAATACCCTACGTCATCCTACAGTTAACCATATAATGACTTTTCGAAATAAGGCTTTATAAAGGGAGTGGTCGAAAAAGTGCTCCGATCCGAGCGACTTTCAATAGCGTTCATGCTGGCCAAAAGACGTGAAAGAACCAAATCTCGTAAATCGCGGGACCTGTAGGATAAGTACAAGGAAGCAAGGTGGACAGACGTACAAATGGATAGACAAAAGACCGATACAATAAAATTTGGGTCTATTACAAGTCCTTCCGGGTGTTGCATGCATCCGCACACATTTACGTTTTTCTTTATTTTATTTTACGTTTTTCTTTATTCCACAATGAAAACAGCAGAGTAAATTTTGCAAAGTTTCAAAAAGTTTGCTTTGCAAGAATCCCAGTGTCAACAAATACTCACATAGTTTCGAAGCCTTAATTTGCACTTGCGTTTAATGAACAAAATACTCATTCCATAAAGCGAATGATTGGAGAATACTACGTTATTTAAATTCCTTGAATTTAACGAACGAATTTGTTCTTCTGAAAATCTAATAAGAATAGAAAAATCAAGTTTCTAGCTTAAGTCTTTTGTAATTAACTTACATAAAGCTTATGCAAAAAAAAATGTAGTGCTTATCGCAAGAATAATGAAAGTCCGTAATTGACCAGCTGAGCCGACTTAAAAATGTTCCTTTGTCTGTCCAGGCGTAGAGCATTAGATTACAAAAGAAAAATCGCTGAATTGAATTAGAATCTTGTCTAAAGCATTGGACATTTTTTGCTAATACAATTTCACGGCTTAGTTGCAACTGAATTAGTTCTAATCACACGATCATTACTGCGAATGTTTATCTTTGAGAGCAAAAAAACAAATTCACAAAATCGTCTATTCGGAAAAGCACCACGAACTTATTCTTTGACTTCTCACATCCATAAACGTATGCTTTTACATACAATAAAAAGAGGAGGCCTGCGGTTTGCGGAATTTCTAATTCATATTTTTATTATAAGGAATATATAAACACCATTAAATATGTAATGATATATAAAAAACATTTGTTCTTTTATTAGGTGCCAGGAGTAAAAAACCGCATCCCTTTAGCTACAATTTCATTATATACGTTTAAAAAAAATATATATAGCAATTATAATGCAGCAATAAAAGTTAGTGGCCTACTGTGTGCCATAAGCATAGATGGTACGAAGCAAAAATTTCCTGCCAATCATCATAGCAGATAATGGCAATCATAACATTAGGCGCCAGCGGTTAATTTTCAGTTGTAAACATTGATATTAAAAACATATGATACTGTGTTAAAATAAAAAGCCAACGTTCACGTCCAAAAAGAATTTGAAATATTTAGGTTTATAGTAAATTAAAGAATTCCATAATGAAAGGTATGCATATTTTTAATGCCACTTAAATAGATTCCTAAAAAAAAGTTTTTTTTTCTTTTTAAAGAACTTAAGCATTTCATAAAAATGATTTGATTAGCGATGGCTTGGAAAAGTTTCGCAAGGGAAATGCAGAAACAGATAAGCTACAAAAAGTGAACTTAAAGGCTGCATTATTTTATATTTACCCGTTCCATCTCAAAAAAACTAATGTTGCTTTCTCTTGCTGAAACCTTTTTAAGTCAATTTTTTTTTCTTACGAAAGTTTTATGGAGTTAAGAATAGTGAAATGACAGTGAAACGTCAAAACTGCCGTAGTTTGTACAAGCAAAGCCCAATCGGTAAAGCGTTTGACAGGTACCAATATATTTGAATCCTGGCCGTTTTTCGAGGTATCGTCGCAACTCTGCGATTAAAAGAAGCATTGTTTGGGAAATATGGCTGCTAACCTTTCCTGAGAAATGTTGAGAATCAAACTACAACACTTGTCCCTCCGTAGTCGTTTTCCCCCAATCAGCGGCTCAACTGGCTATTGACATATTTTCTTCGAAAAGATTTCGTTGGAGCAGAGCCGAACAGTTGACACAGAGGGCACTGCTCCTAAACGGAGGTTGTAAGGACACAAGTCGTAGATCATTTGTAATAAAAGGATATATTGAGCATGTGCGGACGTATGCAGCAGACGGAAGGAGTGAATCGATCTAAACTAACCCCTCTGTCCATCTGCCCGTCTGTTCGTCTTGTTTTTTTTGTCCTCAACCTACAGAACACAACATTTTGATGAAATTTGGTAGACCGACATGCCGGTGTCCAAGAATAGGTTCAGATCAGGCCATATTTTCGAACACTTTTTTATATTGAAAAGTCGTTATATGCATAACAATATTAAGCAAAGTAGTGTAGGATATTTAATGAGTAGTACTGTGTAAACCGCTCGTATACTGCAAAATGAAACTACAAACTGTAAGAGATTTCGATGATCAAAAGCTTAACAAGTGACTCATATTTAAAACAATTTCAAATTTTAAAATCATTTCGCTTGCATCCTTACATGTGTGAGGTATATTCATTAAATTATCAATAATATGGATGGTTGTTAAAAAAAGAAAAAAAAAGACTAAAATGAAAAACGTCAACATTTTTGATAAAAAGAAAAAAAAAAAAAAAACAAAAAGAGATACTGCATTAAAGCCTGAACGGCTTTTAAGACTTAATGACGCAAAATCATACACAGGATATGGTTGAAAAACAAAAGAGAAGAAAAACAAAAAGCGAAAAAAAATTTAAAAAAAAGACATAAAAATATATTTGAGCGATAACGAAACAATTTTGAACACAAATGGACCACACTCAGCACATATACGCGTACATACAAAAAGATATAACAGCAAATTAAGTGATCAGCAGGGAAACAGGAGGACAAAATGGGAAATATTTATATGTATCGGTGTTTCTATTTTGATAATCTCGGCCAGTGTATGAGTGAGTATTAACTTTGTCTTACACCAGAGCGGATTAGGTCTTGAGTTTCTTCCTGAATAGTTGCGAAGCGTAAAAGGAAAATAAGTTGACTCATTATAACATTTGTTTTGGTATTGTGTTGCCATTAATTACATATAATTTTCTTTTAAATAAAAATGAAAAACTAGAATTTACTTTACTGACGAGATAACAAAAAAAAAAAAAATAAGTTAATAAAAAATTTACTTTTTAAAAGGTTTTTTTCCACACTTTCGGGGAGAAGAAGCGTTTCACTGAAAAAGCTAAAAAATTTGTAGTTCATTTTCCAACGCTTTAAACAACTCCCTGTGAATTCTTAAGAAAATCTCTATAAGATTCTTCCCTAGAGATATGAGAAAAATCATTAGTTTAGTAATACTCTTTACCAAAAAAAAAAAAAAAACGAATGAACGCACACATAAAACCAATAAATTATTAGTATTTTATACTTGAGTATTTTCCTTTGGTTTCTAAATTTCAATTTCCAAAAAGAAATAAACTAAAATTAAAAAATTCATTCATTGCATCTTAGGTCTATAATTATAGGTTCTAAAATGTAAATCATCTTTAGATCTTTGAAAACTGATATGGACCAGCAAGTTAGATAAAAAAAATATGAACATATCCACGTTATACAGTAAAACATTTACTACATGCACCCTGCACCGGGCAAATGCTTCGGCTGAAAGTATCTTAAATTATTCTCGAGATTTTAGTTAACATAAATTTCAGCTTTTAATGTCGATACGAGCAAAGGTCACCATGCTTTAGCATTCGAAGGATATTAATATTCTGTATGCATAAACTATGTAACTTGGACTGATAGCCGAGTAGATAAGAGCCGCGAGTACCAAGTCAGTATTGGCGGATTCACGTTCTCACTGCGATTTCACCTCCTACTTGATCGTGGAGACATAAAACTTACTAAGCTTCAACCACTTTCCATATCCTTCTCTCCCCCGTCGTCTTCGTGACCATCATCGTGTGTTACATACTGAAGAATATGGAAAACAAAAAATTTGCGACTAGAATTGAATGTTGTGGACGCACTCGTTTCGCGAATGAAAGAGTTCATTAAAAATTCCTTTTGATTTCCAATTTATTTTTTAGATTTTTCCCGATCTTCCCTTTATGGAGAACATCAAATGAGGGAATGAAGATGTTCGTTACATCATTGAAGAAACTCTTGTTTTGAAGAAAATGATATCATATTTTTCTTAAACATAAAAGAATTTCATCTGACAATGCAGACAGCGACTTTTTATAGACTTTACTAAATTGATTTTGAAAGAGAATCGAAAGAAATACTTTTAAGAATTAATAGAATTTTCAAAGGACGATGATGATGATAATTAGTCGTTAAGTTTTCATTGACTTGTTACGAAATTCAAGTTTCAATGTTAAACCGATCAAGAATAAATCTGCCTTATACTCTACCTACATACGCATACTTCGCGATGAGAAGAGAAAGGCAAAGCCAATCTATCTTCTCTTCTTTGTGGAGTCTTTTCAAGTAGATGGATCTACAAGATCTACAAGAAATCCTCCTAAGCATATAGAGCAATAATTTAATACGTGTTACAGTTTCATTAAGAAAGACTCCACTGTCTCTAATTGCCTAAATTCTCACTAATAACCAGCTCTCGTTCAACTTCTCCTTAGTTAACCATATCTGTTATGATTTGTTAACCAAATCTAAGGAGTATTATTCTTTTTTTTTATTTCATTTTTTCTTCTTCCTCTCTCTCTCTTTCTAACGTTCTACTAAAAGTCATAATTTTTCTTATCACCTTCACAATCACCAAAAGTCAAAGGTAGGCATGCAAGAATCTTAAGATACATTTTCAAGCAGAAAGAAAAAAAAAAGGGAAAGAAAAGGAAGAGTCTTTTTAAAAAAATGTTAATTGTTTTACACCGCTTTTCGTACACATTTGTTCTTTGGGAATGCTGTCCCGTGCGTCGAGTTTTAATATCTTATCAAATCCTCTACATACCCCCGCTCCGGCTAATTGTCTTCGAAAAAGGTTTTTGATTTTATGGTTTATTTTGAAATAGTAATTATTGATGTTGGTTTATGCTATTAGCATTGCCTTTATTGTTGTAAAATGTAGATTTTTAAACATTAATTGATAAAACGGTCAGTGTTTATTTAATGCGAGAAAACATGTTATATAGAAAAATTATGAGTCATTTAAGACAAAGGGCAAAAAAAAATACAAAATTGTCGTTTAATGGCATTAGTGTGGAAAAGGGAATTACTCTGCTTCATATATTGTCCAAAATTCCAAACTTCCAAAGCGAAAGGTTGACGATCAGTACACCAATAAATCTGCGAAGCTTTGCTGTAAGCAAACAATCACCATAACCTACCCTGAAAAGATCTTTTAAAAGACGAAAAATTGAAAAAAGTTCCTGGGATAAGACAAAAACTTACAGTTTTCTTGGCCAGAATTTTCTTAAGTCTTAAATACACATTTTTAAACGAAATAAGATCCATTTTGGTCTTTTGGTAAAACCATCGAGCTACAATGTAGCACATTTGCGCTACCATTTTACTGGAGATATCCAGAGCACACTTGTAGTGAAAAATTGAATTAAATGATTTTCACAGGTCAGGAAGTCAAGTTTACATCATTAAGAGAATTCTACGGAGAGCCAGATACATCACCGTCAAATAAAGCGGGGTCCGAACCGCACACCAAGGTCTTCCAAGTCTTCCACAGCCATTAAAAATTTAGATGATGTGTCATCATCGGGATTGGAGAAGAGATTTTTCCTGTTGATCAATTCTAAACGTTGCGTCCTCTACTCTGGTTACTTATTAACAGCAGGAAGGATAGTTAACCTAAAACCTGCCAGCTCTATCAGCGTTTATCTGAGGTTTGTCAACGTTTTCCGTCGTGGATTCCGATCTTTTCAAGTTATCAACCTGTCCAAAATGGCTCGATTTCGTTTCTTTTCAGCAGCGTATGGCATCCATATAAAGAGCATCCTTTTGTACGCAGTTTTATGGAATTGGTTCCAAACTGTTTTATGACCAACGCCTACTTATACAGCGATAAGTTTTTTGAAAATTCGTTGAAAAATGTCCGTGAGTTTATCAATGAGCGTGCCAAGCTTTAACGAAATTCCATCGAAAGGTTTTTACATTCAGCTGGTTCATCAACAATCGGATTAACAAATCGCACAACGTTGTTGTTTTAATTATCTGTGAACTGAACGAAATTGATCGCTACCCTTTAAAGTAATTCAATTGAGATTCTCTTCCCACGAAGGCTATAAAATAAATTTATTCAATTTAATATATAATAAATTACAGATTCCTCTGAAACAATAAAATGCTAATTTGATGTAATTCCTAGTTAAACGAATGAACTTATAACAGATTTGCATTCATGTAAGCAAAGTTAATCAAATACAATTAAACAAAACGTTTAATGACGTTGTTTAATGTTTAACCAAATGATTAATTAAAAAATTTATAAGAAATTTTATAAGAAATTTTCTAGATATGCTTTTTTGTGAACAAACGGATCTAACAAAACTGATTCAAACTGGAGTATCTGCCCATTCGTATACACACGGTGGCGGTGAGGAGGGATTGTGAATAGGGGAATGAGGAAGAAAGGACTAGTATTTGCATGTGTGCAATTTGAAAGCCGAAGCTTCTGGAGCGGTACAGAAGACCACTGCGAATATGTTGTTCCATAGGTGGGTAGTGCGGTTAAAGGACGATGCGTCGAGGTAGTGCCTTGTCCCGTATAGGGGCAACAACAGAACGAGCTGACAAACTCAAATAGTACTTTTAAAGGAACAGTTCGCTTTTAGGTATGTGTAGCAACACGCAGTCCTCATTAGACCGATGCTTAAGAGTATCGACTGTGTTGAACACACTTCCGCCGCTAATGAGGATCGAACGCAGTCGAGGGTATTCAGACAAGATGTAGAAGCTGCCACCCATACATGCAAATTTTACTGACTCACGCTCCTCCTTCACATAGGCAAAATTCTTTTGAAGTAAGTCTGCCGACTACAACCCTTGTCGAGAAGTTGCTTAAGAAACTCGATATGAAGCGTAGGAAAGTGTTGTTGACAGCATTTCCAACCTGCCTGGAGACGAAGGCATCACCGCATATTCTGTCGAAAGCGTTGGAGATATCAGAAGATATGATCTCCCTTTCGCCGAAATGACTTCCCCTACTCTGGAACATGGGTCATTAAATCACCAGTACCCTGAATTTTGTAAAAGCCATCTTGTCAATAGCTAATTAGGTCGTCGGATTCTAGATATCTTGTCAGGTGATTTCCACCGTGGTTTTAACTATAACGGACCAGCTTCCAATTGGACATAAGCTTTCAGGATTGGGAGAGGTTACCACCCCTTTTGTTGGAATTCTCATATGTTACTCGTTGATATTTTGACTAGCAGGAAGAAATTCTTCTGCTCCAATTTTTTAATTAGTCTCCCGTAAGTTGTTCTATGGCAATGTTTGCTACATTTGGTGTAACATTTCTTCCCACCTTGACGCTGAACTTTTTAAATAACCCGAAAGTAAACTCGATGTGTAGATCCTTGAAAGCCATTTAGCAGAGGTTAGTTGTTAACAATCCGAAGGCGCTTTTTCAAACTTTTTCATTGAGGCTAATTCGTAAGTGGTGTTGCGTCACCATTGCAACCAAAATTTATGATAAAATGTAAGTTTTTCAAAATGAAAATAAGTATTCGTATAGTAAATCACATAACCATTCGACTACCGAAACAGTTACCAAAGAAAAAAGTAATAATCCTTGACGTCTTTATACATCGAAAAGTGTTGAAAGTTTTTTTCTTAAGTCTTTTATCATATTTTGTGTGGGAGAATGAGCCCCGATAGGCGTATCTGCGACGAAAACAAGGTTGTGTCCTAAACGATTTCCGTTTTCAAGTGCAGGCAAGTTTCTCGATTCGCTTTCATGCCTTTTCCTATGCGAGTTGTTCAGCCTTATTTACCTTAATAATAATGATAAATTATTAAATATTTTGTGTCACACCTCAATATCAATATTTACAAGCATGTATTAATGCTCGTTCCTATGCATGCTCTTATAGCAGAAGCAGTGCTATGATATCTGCGTTTATTTACTGCCTTATCAGCTTGAAATTCTTTTCCATTTTACTTATAGAGATTTTTGTATTTTTTTTTTTTTTGCTGTCTTTTTTTCAACGCAACAACAAAGTAGACAAGAGTAAATCATTTTTCTTATATATATTTATTTATTTAACTAATGGCATAACAATGTTTACGCGATAGAAGTAGTTATTAAATTTTTGTTATTGTTTTTGTTTTTGTATATTTTTGCCTCGTTATTTATTTATATTTTGTTTTTCATTTAGTTGTTAAGGCAGACAAAGTGGCTCCTCTCGCTTCAGCTTTCGCCGCCTCTTGTTATCTTTCTTTATATACATATGTGTATATATATATATATATGTAGTTTCGTATACTTTACATAACTTAAGCAAATGGAAATGAATGCGTTAGAAAAAATTTTTGCTGCTATAAAGCGTGCAAGTGACTTATTATCGTTGATTGACTGATTGTTGGGCAACATGCATGTATTTGATTGACTTAAGTGAATTAGTTTTACAACGGACGCGATAAGCTGTAAATTGCTGTATGTTGCGCCTTTCGCATGCCAGACTTTCTCAGAATTATTATAAAATATTTAAAATCGGATGAAAGGATTTTATTAACGCGATACATATTAACACTACACCTACGCCCTGCGATTTGATTTAAGTGAGCTCTTGTTTCGATTTTGTTGTTGTTGTTGTTGCTGTTGTTTTTTTTTTACAGAAACTTCAAGTAAGTTTTATTTAACAAACTCGAGTTGAATTGTATGCTACATTAGCTTTGTATGCTATGGAAATTTATGTGTGTTGGCTTGAAATTTCTCACAGAAAACAAAAGAAATACCAAACGATGAAAGAATTTTAAAAGAGCTGACATTTTGCATTTCGAACGCATTCCTTAGGGCGATTAATCGATCGTTGGTGATGATGATGATGATGATGATGATGATGATGATGACGGTCTTAGTGGTGTCGGGGTAGTTGGTGTTGGCGGCTTCAACAACAACAAGGTGGGCACACCACACACATATTTATGGTCACTCCACCGCACAACGGACCTTTAGTGTTACGCTTATATGCTGGCAACCAATGAATAGTGGGGAGTTCATTTAACATTGACACTGATGATGATCGGTGCGCGGTGCTTTCTTGTAGTTGCATTTTTATGGTTGTTATTGTTGTTTGCTGTTTGTTGTTAAAGAAGGGCTATTACCCAGGCGCACAAACAAGCGCACAAGCATCACAGCATCTGGCCGTTTAAGTTTTACAGATTATTCAACGCTGACAATACCACAAATTCTGGTCGGGATCACAAAAAATAACATGCATACATATGGATAGATAGATGGATGCATGCATGCATGCATGCACGCATGTTAGTCGACAATCTTGCGCAGAGTTGATTTAAAAAAACAAAACAAAAAACAAAAAACAAAAAACAAAAAACGAAACAAAAAACGAAACAAAAAAACAAAAAAAGGAAAAAAAAATCAGTCATCTAGCCCGTCAGTCAGTCTCTTAGCCACTAACTTACTTATCACTATGGGAGAGTGAAGAGGTTCCTTACTTTCTGTCCGCTGGTTTGTCTGGCTTTATGTCTGTTCGGTTGGCTGGTTATTCTCAAAAGTTAATGTTTTGTCGGCTTGATTGTTATGGCTTATGTTGTGTTGCTCTGTTCTACTGCTCTGCTCTGTTCTGTGCTGTTGTGTTGGGTGTGTTGTTTTGGTTGGTTGCAATGTAAATTCGTAAAACAATAAAGAAATAAATTACTTTCAATTCCAGATTTTGCAACAAAAGCCACAAGAGTAGCAACCGCATCATCTTCTGCTCACACTACGTAGCATAGCATAGCATCGCATCGCATAGCATAGCATAGCACCGCACCGCAACCATCATTGGCTTTGTCTCATCAACAGTCGTAATGTTTAAGAACTACAAGAGTAGTTTAAAAATAACAACAACAACAACAACAACAACAACAACAGCAACAACAACAACAACAAGAATAACAACAACAACAACAAGAATAACAACAACAAAAACAGCAACAGGTATTAACATTAGTCAGAACAATAAGATTGCAATGCAAGCAAAAAAACAAAAAAACATCAACACGATAAAGCGCTGAAATCGTGGTTTATACAACGCGTCGCAGTAAAGCACTTGTTTTTTGTTTCTTGTTTCGAAAAGGAATTTTTTTACTCCTTAGTACAAAAATGGCGTTTCAGTTGGTTAGCCCCGCGAGTGAGCGCCGTATGTGTGTGTGCGAAAATTTTCCCTCTGCTCAGTTAACTGACATGAACTTTGTGCGCTTAAAATTGCAATTTTAATGCAATTCGTGAGCGTGCCAACACACAAAAATTCAATCCAACCAACCAACGGCTGTTGGCCAAACGATTGCTCGGTTAAAGTACCACTTTACAACGAACAACAATAACAACAAAAGCAACAGTAACTAAAGTTTAAATTTATTTCTGGGTTGTTATGTGCTTTTTACTTTTTATTTATTTATTTATTTTCTTTTTTTTTTTGTTTTTTTTTTGTTTCGTTTCGTTGCTGTTGTTGTTGTACGCCTGCTTTAAGGACCACCCTGCTTGTGTGTAAACTTTTGTGTGTTGTGTCTTTAGTTGAGGTTTTATTTATTTATACATGTATATATATATATATATATATATATATTTTTGTTTTTTTTTTTGCGCTTTTTAGTCTCAGTTCAGCCGTTGGTCAGACATTTTTATGACCACACACTTGCATATTCAAATGCCAAGCAATAGCAACTTTTTTTTTTTTTGTTTTTTTACAGCCTGTAACTACACTCACACACAATCAAGTGTGTAGAGTTATAGAGATACATTTTGTAATGTCAGCATTTATTATATATATTAAAAAGGAATTTTAAGGTTTCATTTTTGAATCTATGACGGTGAACATAAGCAGTTACAAACTAAAGCTGCCCTACGTCATTATGCACAATTAAGTTATAAAAAAAGCTAGAGAGCATGTCTTTCCACGAAAGCAAGGAAAAAGTTCGTGGCGTCCTTTTTTTAATTTTTAATTTTTTAAATGGATATTATTTGCAAATAATTGTTTATTTGCTTTCTAGTAAAACCCTTAGGCTATTCTTGCAGAACGTCCGGGATTTTTGGGTAAGAAACTGAACAAAATTATTTTCGTACCTATTGGATTTCTTCGCAATCATTGAAAATGTGCATGATCCCCATTGATATGACGGAAGATAACGTCTTTTCTGTTGGCCAAATTTGGATGCTTTACCTCAATCAGGAGCTTTAATTGCAATGGTTGTTGAGAGTAGAGGTTGTGTTCAATTCCAGTAAAAACAAAGCGCTATCTAAGACAAGTTGGACTTCGCCATTGCCGCAATTCAAGGTTCATGCAATGCTTTAAGGCAACCATTTTTTTTTTTTTTTTTGTATTTCAACCGAAAGTAATTGAAATGACAACAAAGGGTAGTCGCATAGTCGAGTAGATAAACGTCGCAACCACCAAGTCAATGTTCGCTCGCAACACTCCCTATCTCTTTCTCTTCCGCCATTTCTTCGCCATCATCAAGGCTTTATCTGTGTAAAGCACATCCCCTGACATGACTGATTAGTCATATATAACAACTTTTTATGGCTAACTTATGCTTATTTATATATATGTATATGTATGTTTATGTTTATGTATAACTTACGCTTGCACGTGGATCTGAATAAGTGGATTTCCGTATTATTTTTTTCAAGTTTTTCAACTAATTTTTTTATTATCGTCCATCAAACTGGCGGTTATATTCATGTGATCTCTTATATAGCATATATCGTTCCATCGATCCATTAAGGGACCGTTAAGGGCTTCGTATATTTAGGCTTAAAGTTACTATAAAATCTTTATCTGCCATCTTTGCCATTGAAAGTACATTTCATCTGAAATTTGATGCGAAATAACGGGAGACTTGCTGTTTTGGACTTGATAATCCAAATATGGATATGGATATTGGTTGCTTAGTGCAGCGACACTGTGTTGTACATTTTTCCATTTATGAGAGAAAGCTTCAGAGTCCAGATGTTTCTTATCGTCCCATGACACAGTTTTTCCGCAGTTATGAAGACGTTTTCTCGCTTGTCCTCTGAGCGACCTTTGGACTGTTATAAAGAAAAAATATAGTTGGAACGGCATGAAAAGTTTTGAAGCTTGTCTTCGGGCAAAAAAATATTTGAATTGAAAGAAAGAGAGAGAGAGAGAGAGAGAGAGAGAGAGAGAGAGAGAGAGAGAGAGAGAGAGAGCGAGATATTAAAAATGTTTAGAATTTTCCGGAAACATTTCTCATAATAAAATCAAAGGAAATCGATATAAACAACAAGACTACTATATATATATATATCTATATATATATATATATATATATATAGAACTATATATATATATATATATATATATAGAACTATATATATATAGTATATATATATATACTATATATATATATATATATATATAGAACTAACAATAAAGCAGTAGGTTTCCGCTTGCACGAATATTGTAGACTACCATTCGTATCAGATTTTAAAATACACTTGCACATCCGCATGTAGTATTACAAGGCCCAAAATAATTTAGTACAAGAATTAACTGTTTTGTGGGTGAATTGCTTGGTAATAAATAATTAAAATAAATTCATTTTAATGATTTCATTCACGCTTATGTCAATGTTTCAATTTTAATAGAAAGAAAAAAAAATCAACAAGTTTACATTTACACTCACATATAAATTTTTTGACGTTAAGTGATTTATGAAAAATTACAACAAGAATTGAGAGAAAAAATTGCGCTTTTAACATTTAATATTTTAATAGTTAATGCTGCACTTAGAACAAACTCACTGTGAATACATGAAATGGTATGCCAGACATACATGCGCCATTAGGTAATTTGCATAGCAAAACGTGCTGGTTGCTGTCGCAGTTATATTGTACTTGACTGTTATCGTTTGTAAAATACACGAAGGCATGGGTGTATATACATGTATGTGCATATATGGGAGGCATACATTTGTCATTCGATTTGATGGCAGTTATAGACAACTATGAGTTGTGTTAGACAATTTGCATTTTTTCCATATAGATTCGTTACCGTATTATTGAAAGTCGCTAAGCAACAATGTTTCTAACGGTGTTATGGGAACGATGGATATAAAGAATACATACAAGAAAGGGCGAATTTTGAAGACTGTTTTGGCATCGACGGACGTATGGACAGAAACGGAGACGAACCACTGAACAAACGAACAGATCGGCAATGGCATTCATTTTGTGGAGCTCGATGCCAAAGTTTTCTTTTCACATTTTTAAACGAAATAATTAAAGCAATACAGCTTCAGCTTCGTCTTTGCTCAAAAAATTAGAAAGTTTGTTAAGCAAAACAAAATTTGTCACGGACTGAGCGAAAGTACAAATTACAAAGGACAAAAATGTGATCAAATGAACAGATAATTATATACAGATCTTAAGACAAATTGAAAAGCAATCATGCTCCAGCAAAAGCTCGTTGTAGATTGCGTTGCTTGCTGACCAGGATCAGGTTGCTTCGTCTGGTGTACACTTACTCGAAACTTTCATCTGCTGTTGCGGAATTTGGCCGTAGATGGCCGCGTCATTGGCGGCATTTGCTCGTGATCACTGACAAATGTTATGCAACCAAAACCAACCCAAGTTCCCTACAACAGCCTAGCTTGTGATAGCATTGAAAGTGACAAGTCATGAGAGCCTCATTTATTGTTTGAACGGTAGAAAAGGTGGCCCTTCTTGAATTGTAGCTGTATTCAGGATGAAAAACGCATTAATTAATAGAACCCCATCCGGTTCCGACGTGCCATCCACACATCTATTGCAAGACCGAATGACTGTAGCAAGGCACTCTACCTTGGTGGTAAAAAACAGTTATCTGTTAAAATCTGATGAAACTGATAATACCGAACGCTAAAGGGGTAGAGTATTAAAAAAGGGTACGCAAGGTCCTTTTTGTACATAACATCCACCCATCTATGCGTACTGCAAAACCACTTCATATGACGTTGGAATGTGTTAGTCTGTGCGACTTACTCCCCATGCTCGAATGCTTCCGAATACCACTTGTTTGCATCGATGGGTCACGGATTTCTCATGCAAAGATGTGAAAAAAGGATTCGATGAATAGAAAATTGGGAAAATGAGGGGAATAGGGGGGGATAGCCAGCACTGGCCATTGCTTCGAATAAAACATTTTTTTTATCACGTTCGTGCAATAAACGCATACATTCCATACCTGCATACAAAAGTGCCTGCATCGGTACTAATCAAAAATCCTGGTACTTATCTATGAAAAATACAGTTGGGAATAATTTCATTGATATTGCAAATCATTTCATTTGAAATGATTAGAGTTTAGATCGCGTTTAAATCATTAATTGACTAATTTTGCTTGTTAAACGATGGTTTTGCTTACATAATGGAACAATGGAACACGTAAAAGAAAAACAAAAATTAAAAAAAATTATTGATAAAATATTGATGGAAAAGAAAGGAAGGTGCAGCCACAAGGTTGGGCCTATGAGAACATGGCGATTGAAAATATTCGATAAAGAAATTTTTCTTCTATGACACACATTTGAAATACAAGAAACAAGTCACTTAGGTAATTGCTTGCATATCTACCTGATCCAGCTCGTCATCCTTCGCTAAAGGGAGTTTACATTTTTTTTTTTTTTTGTGGTGGACAAAGGGAGAAGGGAGAAGGGAGAAATAAAGTCTGTTTTCCAATTTTGAAAACGAAACGAAGTGAAATTGAAAAATTTTGTGAATTTTTTTTGATAATTTTTATAGGAAAAAAAAATGTTCTTTGATTTTCTTATTTTCAGGTGAAATTTTTTAAATGCCCGAAATTCAGTAAATCGTTATTATTATTATAGTAACCAGGATGGATGAGAGAAGCGCCAAGTTTTAATGCTGTCGGTACCTATTAAGGAGCGAAGAGATCTTTCACATTATGAGCGTTTAATCCATGAGGAAAAGGTTATTGGTGTTCGTTTTGAATAAAATAATTTATTCCATAAAATGTGTATCCGAAGTTTGATCTCATAGATGTTCCTTTCCTTGCCACCTGCCACATTCGATTTAGTCATGGTAGGCCTATCTTTCTATCGATCTCTCTTTAACCAAACGTTCAATTAATGTCTTGAATAAAAGCCATCGTCTAATGCAACCGAGTAACTAGCGGCCTGCTTAGCGGTAAGTACATAAGGTTTAAACAAACTCTTTGAAGACTTTTTCCCAGCTGTAGGATCATTTACAAGCACATGCAGTCAGTCGAAAAATAATAAGTTGGTGCATAATTATCAGGCGTTTCTTTGACGTGCTTTATATTAATAAAAATTCACAATATTTTATAAATTTATGAATGAAAATGTCTTTCAACTTTTAGGTTATAAAAAAGAGTATCGATAATCATACTCATAGTCGTCATATTATGCTGTACCATTTTGGGAAAAGATGGAAAGCGGCGCAGCCTATTCGCGATCTCAAGGAACTTTTCGGTGAAAATCGATACAGGGAATGCTTTGCCCGCTTCTAATCTGGCAACACTAACTTGCAAAATAAGCCAGGAAGGGATCGAGCAGGGAGGGGTTTCGGCGACCAGGCACTTTTGTCTGCCGTGGAGGGGGGCGAAGGCTTGACAACTTGAACGCTCGCCGACAACTTCAAGGCGGACCATTCAACCATCGTTCGTCTTCTCAAAACGCTCAAAAAGTAGATGGGGACTACGCTCCGGATTAAAGATTTAAAAAACTTACTGTTGAGTTTTTATATTTGCTTTCCATAATAAATCGTGTTCAAGAATGCCTGATAACTATGCAACAATCTCTTACACGCATGCGCGAACGCCTTTGAATAAAAGAATACATCCAACCAATCGATATTGAAACAAAGAATTGCGTAAAATAGCCCTCACTCCGTTTCTATCGTTTGGTATCTTTAGAAATTGTGAAGCCATTAATTTTTACGATCTTCGTAAATGACTTTTCATAACAATACCGAGTCTGAGGAATGTAGATAAAATGGATAGATATATCTTTTATTGTAGTGTCAAAATTTCTTCCGTGCTCTGCTTTGAAGACACATGAGGTGCGTAAAAGGTGCCCGTTTGCCTTAAGGCAAAAGCGATAGTTTCAATATGAAAAGCACACAATCTTAGCATTGGTGGAAAGAGCTCGAAACATTTTCGCTTAGAAATCGCTCATTAGGCTAATCACCGATCGCTAATTACACTTTCTAGGATGAAGGATAAGTAAGTTAACTGAACAAAAGAAATTTGATTGGGAACACTAATCGCACGATTTTTGAAAAACGAGGGAATTTTTATATTCTACTGATGTCGTTAGCATTTACTTTATATTTACTTTATATTTATTGTGTTATTATTATTTTCTATATACTACGGTATAGAAGCTTTAATTGAATACTTTGCAGAGTTACAAACAGAAAAATACATTTAACTTACTCTTCACTTTTTGCTGCTGGGTATAATAAAATAAATAATAAAATATTTTTAAATTTCAATAAATTATAATTTTCCTATAAATTTTTAAACGACCGATCATCACAAATCAGGTTTCATTTATCTTGCGATCACCTGCTGCGCTAACTTACACACCTCGTTGGGCATTGTTATCTGTTGATATCATCATCAATCAATAAATCCTTTAGTAATTATATAAATTTGTTTTTGTTTTCTTCTTTTTTATTGTTTTTTTAAGATTTTTATCTCTTCTGCTTTAGTGATATTTATTAATTTACATATAAAATCCTCGATCATTTTAAGATTCTTTAATGTTTAGTTTGAAATTTTATCAAAACGTTTTAAGAAATACTAACCACCGCTGAAGCGTGTTATATGCCAATGTATATAAATGTGAATATTCCTTGAACTAAGCCATCAGAGTTTCTAATGAATACCCTACAGGATACATTTCTTATAGCAAGCCGACGTTTTCTTTTCTTTTTCTTTTTGTTTAAGTACCCGTCAAGCATACAAGAATCAATATTTTTGAAATCCCTTTCCCGCACATCTCTAACGATGGACATATCGGTCAAATGATTCAGCCCACTTAGGTCGGTTATGGCGATTTTACACTGAGTTCTTTAAGCTGTTAGAGTGTTAGAGTGATGTTATTCCTTAAACGCAGTATTAGGTTGGGGGGGAAATTCCGTCACATCTTATCATCGTCAAGGTCATCCCACACAAGTCAAATGCGTTAGATGATGTTTTATCATTTAGCCTATATTCCCTGAAATAGAGGGGATTCCTTTTCTTGGAGAATCTTCAAGGGTATCGGGGGTCCTTGCGTGCGTGCAGACTTCCTCACCAATGCAGCCACTTGCTCAACAGATCCAGTACACAACCAGTAGATTGTAGAAAAGCGAATGATAGTGTATTTCGATGGGTGCCTGGCGTTGTTGGGTTGGTTACTTCTCCTAGTGCAAGAAATCCAAGGGGGAGAATAGTAGGGGTGGCTTCCTCGGAAGTATGGAAAATCCAAAACGCAAGTGTGCAATGACGAACATAATAACAGGCGCATGTCGATAATTCTAAAGCAGGCTATGAACTATGGAATCCACTGGGGCCAGGTTGCCCACTCACAAAGTCACGTGTATCCTATGTAGGCGGGTGGAGGTGACTACATTGGTTGAACTGCAGATCGGTGCTTGCCAAGATCCCTCGGAGCGACGCTTGCATACGGCCATATCGATATACTCTATATCGATGTACTCTATAATCTACCCTTGAAATATAAGATGACTACTTTTAATATTCTTTCTCAGTTATTGGCGAAGTGCAGAGTGAATAGAGTGCAGCAGACAAAGGCTATTTAAGACGTTGCATTTGGTACGAGCTCCAGAAGGAGAACAGCCCGTCGGTTGTTTATAAACACTTATGTGACACATTGGGAAGATAGCGTAAATGTTTGGACCTGCCAAAGATGCTACGCAAATTATGTTCCCGGAAACTTCAGTCTCTAAGAAAATCGGCGACTGGGATGGTAACGACATTTTGCGGACCACGTGGGAGAGTAACCCCGTCTAAGCAAAGGAGCTTAGCATACACCACTCGACGGCAGTTGTCGAATCTTTTACATAAAGTATGAGAGAACTTCCCTGCATATCGAATAATATACGCACGGCCATGGAAGTTCCCCGAAATTCACACTAACTTCGAATAGCTTCAAAATCTGTTCACTTTTGATACTTTCGAGTAGATTTGCGCGATATTGAATTTTTCGTAAAGTAAAATTTTTATAAATAATGTTTTATTGGTGATATAATTTCCATTAACTTGTATATTTAAATTTATAAAGTTTTCCAAGCCGCTAAGCATAAAAATTAAATTCAAGTAATTAAATTAAGTCACCGACAATAGTCGATTATTTATGTCATTTTTTTTTTCTTTTTATTTTATTTTAACCGTTTCATTTCTGATATTTTAAAGCGATTAATTGGGATCATGTAAAATTAATTAATCTGTCAATAGCACAGGTGAGACGCCATCAATAATGGAAATAATTAGCGCATGCACATACATATGCACACACTGGGAGAAATGTAGCGATAATAATAGTAATAATGAACTTAATAATTACATGAACAATACGCGGCTGCAGCGAAAGAAAACAAACAAATTGCAAAATTATACATTTATTTATGTAAACATAAATCAATTGCAGTTAATATAATCGATTTAGTAAGAAAAAAAAAAAAAAAACGAAGCCAGGAGAGACACTTGATTAATTGCTAAAGACACTTGCGACGTGTTAATAACGTGGTAAACAATAGCAAAGCTAAGGTATAAACAAACAATTTTCATAAATTAAATCATTAAGATTTAAATAAAATTAATGAAAAGAAACGGATTTTGATTGGCTGTCATTTGACATCAAAATTCCAATACTTTGTCTATCTGTTTACAAAATTTGAGTGACGATTTTAAGTGCAGTGAGGCGAGTAAATGTGACATAAACACATCACGTCTTGGATAGAAGTATTATTGAGGAGATTATGGATGATGAACAGATGGGTGCAAGTTTTCCAATAGGGATGAAAACAGGCATAGTATACGAAGATAAGTCCATTCAATTTTCTGTACCAGAAAGTAGGCAGCAGCGACGCAAATATGATTAACAACAAACCATAATCTCCCCACAACCTGCAGGGGACATAACTTTCGACCACGAATGAAGCGGTTTCTAACGCCACAAGCAAGAACGAATGCATTCCCATTTTGCGTATATGAAGAAAGTAGAAGAAGGAGTAGAAGAGAAATCTTAGAATTTAGTTCAAAGAAATGATGGCACACTTCTGCCTCCCGTACCTCTGTAAGAGCTAAGGGCCAACTAATCTGTCCTGAAAATTCGTACTTTTGCCATCACAGCGAACTGGAAAATTATAATATTTTATAAATTTCCAATCGACGTGTCTATGTATACGAAGGCAATTCATTGTGCACGGCGACCGCTACCGAGTGCAGGATTATCGTTTCTATAACAATCCCATTGATATCAGTGCCAAGTAAAAGAGTTTGGACATTCGGATCTCGCAAGTGATGTGCTGCCATTCTGCGGTCCCCACAAAATGGTGAGCCATTTTTTCTTGGCAATACCTTTAGTACGTTTACTATAGGAAATGATTTGGACACGAATGCAATGCGCTAAGTTTATTAATTTTAAATCAAATGCGGTGGACGCGACGTCGTGGCATTCCCTTCTATTTGTTTTAATGCGACCAGCCACCCCAGGGAAGTCGCCTATTTGTGTAACACGGGGGCCGTCAAGAAGAAGAGAGGAGAGAGAAGAGAGGGAGATGATGGTCGCAGCCAAGCGAGTATGCGCGCAATCGATAAGTAAGTTAATAAATAATAAGTAAGAATAATAAATAAATAAATGATAACTGAATGGACGGCACAAAGCTGGCTGGAAAAAAACCTTGTAATACTGAAGCACTCATCAGAAATCAATAGCATGATAGTTTTAAAATATTGATAATTCGAATTTCTTAAAAGATTTGTTAAAAGATTAAGGGCGTCAAGCTTTTATGTACAGCAACAAAATTTATTTACCAAATCTTAGCTCACGTATGGCTTACTTAAAAAAGACAAGTAAAAACACTAAAGTGGACCTCGACCCATCATCAAGTACCCTACATTATCCTGCAGTTATTCATATAATTATTTTCAAGATAAGGCTTTATAAAGGGTGCGGAAGAAAAGGGAATCCGATCTGAAGCAATCAATAGTGTTCGTCCTTGAGCCGAAATACGTCTGTGCAGTACATTTCACCAAATTAGCTCGAAAATTGTAATTGTAATTGTAGGATGAATACAAACAAAGAAAATACAGACGGATTGACGGACAGACAAATTTAGATTGGTATAATAAAAAGTAGACCTATCTCAAGTCCTTCTAGAGATCCGCACAAACCTAACATGCTCGTGTACCACACGTCGCGTACGGTTTAATAAAAGCCGGAAAGTATTCTTCAAAGCAAATCGATATAAACAACGTTTGTGCTTCCTTTCTATAAAGTTTTTGTATTACAATTCAATGAATATGAAGTACGTCTGTCCGAATTCCTCTCAACATTTAAGTCGAGCTCTAAGATATTTCACCCATATTCTCAATTCAAGTAAAGGTTCCAAGTTAGCGTTACTGTTAACAAGCGCTGGTAGGGTATTAGGAAAATAAAGAACAACATTTACAGGAGAAAGGATTATGGAAAACATAACAAAATCAATATCAATCTGTAAGAAGATCTGTAATCTAAGACAATTAATGATCTGTGTCGTTGTTCCAAATGACGCACGGAGTCCAGCAACATGAATATGAGCTGGGACCACTTGAGAATTAGAATAGGATGGAATTCTTAAACATTGTGTACCTTTACCTTGTGTATTGAAGATCTCGTTCCCTCAAAAGCTTCCAACCTCTACTTTTAACTCCCCCGTGAAGCTTCAGTTAACGGCAAAACTTAAAAGACATAGCAACGGAAACGAGTCAGTTGCTGCAGAAAAAGAGCCAAAACGTTCATGTTTATAAATTTGCGCTGTAGGTAATTGCAAAAAAAAGAGGAGGAAAATGCGGAAGCAATTTTTTTTTTTTTTTTTTTTGACTTAAATTTATTGTTTAAAATTTTCTTATTTGAACTGAAGGCGAGAAATTCTTTTTTTGGAATAAGCTTTGTATTGAAGGATCTGAAGGAAGTGCTGCCGGCCATTAATCGATATATAGAAAATAAAAGCTCTTCGTATTTGCCATTGCTTGTAAATTGTGAAAATTTGTAAAAGAAAATCTATTTTACATAGAAAATGAAAAAATCAAATTCAGACTTTCACGACAAACAGACAATGAGCAGCCAGCCTTACACAGCCGCATTAAAGGCAATAGCGGCATATTTAAACCAGAACAAAACCAAAACAGAGCCAAAAAACAGTAAGTTTGCCAACACAACTAACCAACCAACCAACCAACCAACCAACCAGACAGTCAGCCTTTCAATGTTATGTTTATGCTTGACATACGGTTAGGGTTATTGTTATATTGTTGTCTGTCGTTATGTCGTGTGTGTTTATTTGTGTACAATAATACATGATTACTGTCTTAAAGTTATAAACGTCGCATATGTCAGTCTTAGCCTCATTTTATTAACGCTTAAACTGTCAGTGCTAAATAAATAACGCATACATTTATACATATGAGTACATAAAAAAAAAGTGTTCAGACCCAGTAGTGATTGTTATAGGAGAGAAAAAAGAAACTACAAATGAATAACATTACTTTAATAAAAAAAAAAAAAAAAACAACAAAAAAAAACAAAAAAGAAATGAAAAAATAGGCTACACACACACTTTGTCAGTAAGTTCATTAAAAAATTATACTTAAAAGGAAACCTTAAAAAATTTAAAAAAAAAAACCTCAAAAATTATTTAAACACAAAATCTTATGTTCAGCGCAGTTATGAAATTTATATATAAAAAAAAATATACATGCCTATACATACATATATATATATATATATATATATTTTCACAGATGTTTCTGTTTATTTAAAAAAAAAAAAAAAGAGAAAAATGTTTTTTAAATTTATTTTTGCATTCCATAACACGTTGTCTTTATTTATTTGGCTGTTATCTGGTTATATGGAGACTTAAAGTCTGCTCTAGTCCAAAATAAAACAAACTGTTCAGCTGTTTTTTTTTTTTTACGACGACTACAACAGCAGAGCAGCGAGCAAACATTTGCTAACACGAGTTAAGCGTTTCAAAGTGTATGTATTTTGTACGTGCTTGCAGCGTTTCTCTTTTATATATAAAATTAACATTTTTATATTTCGAAATTTCAAGCTCATCATCTTTTAATGATATGGTTCTCATGATTTTATTTTTCATTATTAATGCTTAGCAATGGTTGTGTCTTCTATTTTTTTTTTCCTTTTTTCTTATTTCATTTATTTATTTATTAAAAATTTCAAAAGTGTTATTAACATTCAAGTTAAAGAGCATCAAAGGGGCATTTGAGAAAATCTCCAAACATTTGAAACAAATTTTATTTTTTCAACAAACACAAGTGTGTCATTCAGTTCAGTTGACAGCCCACTTAGAATTTGCCTACTCAGTAGTGAAACAATCTTATCTCTCGCATATTACGTAGTCAAAAAGTGTTGAACTTTCATAAAATCATAATTTCTATGCTCAGTTCAGTCGTTCAACTTACACTTACGTAAACTTTAGCCCATACTTATAGACATCTTATATTATTTAAACTGACTTTTCTTCTTCTTTCTTTCCATTTTAACTAATTGAAATGTATGTGTTCGGTTCGATCCCAAGCATGGGCTTGAAAAGACATAAAAAAGTGAGTATAAGCGAGAAAAAAACTATTGGTCAACATCAGGCACCCCGTCAAACGCACGTATATCAATGAATTGCCCTTTTTCTACTAGCTAATAGGTACTTGCATGTATTTTGATCAGCATAATGTATTGATGGAAATGATAAAGTAATGCAAAGTATCAATAAACACAACGATTAAATTCGGTGACTTCGACCTTTTTCTACATAAAACAACGGTTTGCCATTTAGTATTATTGAGCTAATACCCATAAACGAAATATGATGGAGCAGCATCACCATAAACTTTTGAAAATGTTTCATGGGCTCCGGCAGCAGATTTCTGCAAATCAAATAACAAAAGTAATAAGGGTCGAAATGTCAAAGAACGGCCTAGAGGGCCAAAAAAGATCGAAGAAATTCATTTGCAAGACTTTTGGAATGAAAATCTAGTTCATATTCTCAAAGAGCTTGCGAACAGCTGAGCAATTGATGAATGAACTGTTTCTAGAAAATACCGTTGCGAACCGTTTCAACATCGCGGTTTCATTGCTGGTCAGGCCAAAAAAACAACAACAATTTTCCGTGGCGATGACAAGTGGATCAACTACGACAATTCCTTGCGCAAAAATCCATGGGTTAGTCCAGGAGGGCCATCCACATCGACACCGAAGCCGAATGCTCGTTGTTCAGGCGAGCTATCCACATGGCCATAAAGTTTTGCTGTACGTACGGGGTGGGATGGAGCTGGATTAGGAGCTGCTAACACTGAGTGAAATTATTATTGCAAATGTCGACAAAACCTAATTGAATTGATTCCACATGGAAAGTACGCAAGCATAAGTACGCAGGATGTTTCCTTACAGAACGGGATGAAGACGACGGTAACTAATTTCTTGCCTTACTTCTGCTAGGAAATGCAAATAAAAGGTAAATTTTATATATACTCCTGTCTTACCCCCCAATAAATTGTTTGTTTGAATAATCCCTATAGCGTACCTATTGGCGATAAAGAGGCACATAAGTTTAAAGCGATTCGGAACATGACCATGAATTGATCGGTACCATAAAAGGTGGATCTATTTTAACTTCTCTGGGACTTAATACACCCTGCACCATATGTGACGTAAGGTATCAAAATTAAAAATAAGAACATTAACCCGTCTGTAGAAATGTTGAGAAATATTTTCGACTTAGTAGTCTATTAAGTCATTGCTGTAAATAATGATATATGTTCAGTTATTGACTTGTTCACGTATTCGGCGAATTTATTCATTTCACCATGCAAATCGCCTCAACAAATCGAAATCGAAAAATTCGCTATAAATCAATGAAAGGAATATCGCTATCTTGATTGATATTCTCACGCTGCACACACTTTATTTCTATTTTTTATTTATTTATTATTTATTTATTTATTATTTATTTATTATTTATTTATTTATTATTTATTTATTATTTATTTATTTATTATTTATTTATTTATTATTTATTTATTATTTATTTATTTATTATTTATTTATTATTTATTTATTTATTTATTTTATTTATTTATTATATATCTTTGCTGTAAATAATGATATACGTTCAGTTATTGACTTGTTCAAGTATTCGGCGAATTTATTCATTTCACCATGCAAATCGCATCAGCAAATCGAAATCGAAAAATTCGCTATAAATCAATGCAAGGAATATCGCTATTTTGATTGATATTCTCACGCTACACACTCTTTATTGAATTGTAATCATCAATATTTGTGGTTAAGGAAAATGCTCGTAAAATAAATTTATTATTTAGCAATATTTGCATACACACATGAACACAACTATTGGAAGCCCTCGTTTTATGCGGCGAATAGAAAATTATTCCAAAAATCTATGAAGGGCAAGAATAGGATCATTTCATAGGACTGCATAGTGCAAACTATAAGGTATGAAATTCTTCAACTGAATATTCGCCATCCCCCAAACTTTAAATATTTTCCAAGGGGCCTGAAAGACATCTTCTACATATTTACTACGTATTAATGATAATGCTTTTCCATCTTTTCTTTTATTTTCGATCAATTCTAAGGTAAATAATTATTAACTCGCCGAGCTAACTTTTGAATATTGTATGCGGCTACCATGTGGATGAAAATTCCAAATGCCTTTCTTTACCTTTTATTTGAAACTTTGAAAGTCCTAAAAAAAGCATGAAGCTGAAGTGTTGCATGATATTAAGTCTCCAATGCAAATAAGAACTAAGAACATACTCTTCTGCTTCGCTCGCATGTACCTAAAATAAATATTTACTCTTAATCCATTCAATTCATTAATCTTATATAGACCTTGATTCCTTAGCAGAGCTCTTTAATTTTTTGTATGACAAGTTGAAGTCCTGATGTGCAAGAGTTTAATGTTGAACGGAAGGAGTTCAGTCAGAAAGTTAGTGTAATGTAACGAAAGCCGATACTTCTTTCTTATTGGAATCCGCCTATAGATAGAGCACGTGATGAGCATTTCATGAAGAAAATAATAATGCCTGTGTAACGTTTTTTGACTACTACTAAAAGCGCAACTATTTATACCAAACAAAGTTTTTATGAAATGGTGCCAAAGAATGAAAGACATTTAGCCTACAAACGCAGAGTTGTTTAACGGAAGCAAATGCAAAGATTGGAGAGAAAAAAGCGAATTGGAGTAGATAAGTAACGCTTCAGTTATAGTATGTAATGACACATGTTAGACGACTTGGTTAACGACATCACACATATATACGTGTACGTTGTTATGATAACAATTTTTCATTAGCACATATCGAGTGTAGTGAGAGACAATCTTTGTAAAATTGCCTCATAAGTAATGGTACTAACGAAATCTTCCATAAACAGGACTTCGAATGTAAGCACAAGCAACATTTTGTATAATGCCCAGCTCAAACCTTCTTAATTAGGAGGCATTCAGCACCTTCGGGAGTGTAATGAAATTAAAACGAAAAAAGCCGTTTACGCGAATACAATAGCGCCTTCGGGTAATCGCCAGCGTATCATTATTAGGCAAAGATCTAATGCTTAATAAAGCAAGTAAAGCTGCATTCAAATGCAAACCATCCCGAACAAATCATTTCAAGACGATTATCTACGCAGTGTCTTTCTAAAGCTATTGACAAAAGTATTTCAAAAATATTTCATTTAACATGGGATCCCACTTTGGCAGCCCTGTTCCAGTGACACGTGTAAAACAGAACTGTCATCCAGGGCGTGATATGTTTAGTGCAATGTTTGCTACTTTAGAATGCGGATCGTTTAACAATCGCTGAACGAGTTAAAATAGTACGCAATTACTGATGCCACAGTAGGAAGATTTCGCCCATTGTGAGTAGATGGTGGTCGCTATAATTATCCATCTGAGCGCGCTGTAGATACGACTGTAAAGAAATTTGAAGAAAGCGCATCTATGACAGATTTTTTAAGGCCCACATATCAACGAAGCTAACGCTTGATCGAAAATATTTCGCTTGATAAACTGTTTTTTCTTTTTTTTTCTCAAGACAAAACTAAGTTTGACTGCTGCAAAGTACACGTAGGACGATATTTAATTAATATCATTGTCATTTTTATCATTCCCAGAACAAAATTACAACGAATAACCTCAAGTCCTACTTTTACATGTTTTGAGGGACGTTTTGTACGGACAAGAACTCTAGGCCTCGTAATGACATCAGGTTTTCCGTCAACGCTTATCAAAAATTTATAACGAAATTTCTTGTGATATTATTTAGAATAGACTTTGTGCACTATAAGTCTGCTTGCAAGACACAATCATGTTGCGTGGAAAATATTAACAAACTTTTTATAAACAGAAGGCGTGGTTTATGCATTATTTTTGTTTTCACAAGAATTCTATTCATTTTTCGGCGCTATATAATTATGAACTACAACGTAGCGAAGACATGAACCCGTCAGGAAGATAGTACGTACTTATGGCGAGGTAACTCGCAATTTTGTAACGTTTGTCAAATTTTTTTGACTATTTTCTACGCATCTTTGCACATTAAGAGAAGACTCTACTGTGTTTTTTTTTTCTTATTTAAATTTTTGTTCTAAACTTCACACATATAATACAATTGATGCGGTAGCTAATTATCTTTAGTCAACGTATTAACCGTAAGAGAGACATTATAACACGTAAGCATGTGCTATAATGTGAGATTTCGCTGGAGGTGCTTTTGTGTAATTAATACCTGGCGCCACATAGGCGACGTTTTAATTACAAAACAATTGAAATTTAACATAGAAATGTAGTCGAACATTTTTCTTTAAATTATTTTCCAAAAGTATTTTCAAAAAATATTTGCAATAAATATTTCATTAAGCGCTTTGATGAAAAATCAAAAAAAAAAAAAAAAATAAATAAATAAATAAATAAATGAAACGCATATTTAGCAAAAATGTATTTATTGTGGCAGTTTCACGTAAATATCGCCTTTTATGATATTTAGCGGAACGATTGCATATTATTGTATAAAAAAAAAAAAACAAAAATCAAGAAATATAAAATTTACCTAAATTTTCAATTAACCATCCATTAAATAAATTTGGTTTAATGGCTTTGCGTCCGCAAAAGTTGATAAGCCTTAACGTCTTTCTGATTCAATATTCTTGTTTCATGTATAATTAAGTAATTTCTCCTTTTGTTTGTTTGTTTTTTTCTTTTTTTCTTTTTCTTTTGTTGCTACATAAATGAATGCTTAATGAAACTTGTTAAGAGAAGCAGTTCAATCAAATTTCCTTATAATCATCGCAATCGAACAATGGAACGTCCTACTCATCGTGAAAACAGCAAAATGCATTTTAACTTAATTACTAATTACGTGCAAATTAATAATTAACATACAAAATGAAATGAATTTATTGATTTTCATATATATAAAATCGCTGTATGCGTAGCTCAGGCAAAAAAACTTAAGAAACTTTTAGCCGACTTTAGCCGGCTTTAGCCGTTTACTCGGAAAGTAAACATGCTTCTGTTGCATTCATACCCATATATGTCGTTATAAATTGGTTAAGAACCCTACGACCTATAGCGTGTGTATGACGAAAGATGAACATTATTTCCGTTATGGTTATATTTCAAGTTTCCCTGAAATGAAGCGTTTAATGCTGTAATTAATTATTCAATTTCTGTGAACCGCTGATTTGCATCAATCAAAGAATGTGGTAATCGAATAGTGCCTGGTCTGGAGAATATGCTGGGTGCGGTAAAACTTCTCATCCTGAGCTAAGCATTATTTTCTCGGTTGTTTTTACGAAAGACGAAGGGACATCGTTTTCAGGATAAACATTTTTTTCTCGAAATATCGAAAACTACGCTCTAACTGTTTCGTAGGGCATCGCATTTTTCATTTCCGCAGCTTTAGCTCCACTTTTTTCCAGGTTAATCCACTTAAAAACAGAGAAAAACAACTCAAGCTTACATCGGTTGAACATTAATGTCTAACGAAAGAATTCCTTTGCATTCCTTGCATAGGTTTTTCAACTCTTTCCTGCATAATCGATTTTGTGTGAAGTAAATCTTTATGTAGCAAAAATCGTAAGTTTTAATATTTCCAGGAGGAAATAGGTCGACAACAGCAATTGGACATAAGAATTGAACGCATCCAGTTTGAACGCCGTATGTAAATTATTTACACCAGTCGAGCATAATGTCTTGAACTTACTTATACAGTTACATATTTTTTAGCACAATAGTTATTTATAAGTGATTTTGTTGTGATCTTTTGCTATGACTACATCTCATTCTCCACAATTAGTTGAGTTGTCGTCGATCATTAAGAAATTGCAGGACAGATATCGATCTAAAATTTGGCATAAATACGTAGTAAGCTCATCTTGAGGTTCAGCGTAAATATGATCGTAATCGACAAGCCCGCAAAAGAGAAGAAATACTCTTTTCAATGTGAGTTGCAAAAGTTGGTAAATATCGAAGATTTGCTTTATGGAGAGAATACATTGTTTCCACTTATTTGAAATGTAAAACTATGCAAAACTTCAGCACTTGCACGAGAGGAAGTACACGACAACATTATTACGGCGTCATTATAATAAATATGTGAAATGATTCGTTACATGTGTTTATATAAAATTTCAAGAGACTACAGGTGTAATTTTTGTACATTGGCATAAAATGCCAATTTTTTCCCCTACGTCCATTAACATAAATTAAATGCACGAATAAAGAAAATTAAAAAAAAAAAAAAAAAAGTCTTTAAAATGCTTTAAGAAGCTTATATAAAATCACTATCGTAAAAGGAGTAACTTATTGACTAAGTATTCACACATACAGCTACAGTTCAGTTCGCAAGCTTGCAAGCGTGCAAGCGTAGTATTAACCTTAAAAATTGTGCCTAAGTAGTTGTTTTGAAAGACATATTTTATGGGGAATTTATTAAAAGTGCTAACAAAACAATTTATGTGTTTTTAATGGCTTATTAGCCAAGCTTATCATGTCACCTTTTGTATTGAACAAGCTTACGTAGATATTTTTATATACTCATGCGAATACATAAAAAAATGCATTTGATTTAAAGCCTTAGGACGAGGTATTGAGAAAAACAGCGATCATGTATCACAATGAAGCCCTGCGATTGTTAACACATCTTTATGTGTATTTGCAGGTAAGCGTATTGCATGTTGAGAAATATTCTTAAAGGTGGTCTGGACTTTAATATCTTGGGACTATTTTTTCTTTTTTTTTTTTTTTTCATTATTATATTGTCGTAGTATTGTCGTAATAAATTAAATTTGCTATCAAAAAACATTAATTGTATAAAAAACAAAAAAATTTTTTTAAATGAAAATTGAAATGTTTTTCGCAATAATTTGTAGTTTTCTTTATTAAAAAAAGTCTTATTTATATATGCCCTCGCAGGCAATGTTTCTTGCCTTACATCTGCTATTTAGACCTTCGCGATCAATATTTCATCACATCTGTAAAACTTCGCTCAGTATTCTTTTTGATTAAATTATTTAAAAATGAAATTAATACAAGGTTTCTTTAGGGTAAGCCGCCATCAGTATTCATTCGTTTACTTACTCATATTTTGCTTAATTACACATAACAACCAACGCATTTAAATTAAATGATAATTTACACATTACAGAAATTATAGTCAGATCGAAACGAATCTTCTTACACCTACTTGCTTGCTTTGACTTGATTCCAAGCTTGTGGACGCTACGGACGCACAATTGCGCAATAATATCAATGGTAGTATTGAGCGCGCGCATACGCACGCATGCGAAAAATCTACCTCCTTCAAAACGTACCTAATGCGTAGCATATAATAAGAGAATAACAAGCATTCCGTTAAGAAGTAAGAAAATCATTTTTTATGGCCGTAGATCGCGTGTGGTACAAGAATGTGTGTTAAACTTTTGAGCGTGTACGCAATATCCAAAAAGGTTCAATATAGACGATCTAAGCTTGTCCGTCCGTCCGTCCAGCTAATGTCTGTCCAACTTGCAGATCACAGCTTTTTAGATCTTTTGAAAAAATTTGGTACACCGACACGTTTCAGCACACAAGCAAACACAGTTGAAAATGATTCGAATTGGACCACTCTTCCGCCCCGCTGTCATCTAACGCTTTATGTTGAAAACTTGTTATATGAATAACTGTATTAAGCGAAGTTCTGTAGGCTATTTAATGATGGGCCATATCTCGCTGCAGTGTTTTTACTTATTTTCCAGTGAATATTGATATTAGGAAGTCATGACAGAAGCAACTAGTTTTTTAGTTGACACAACAACAACAAACGGCTTTCTAGATGCCTCTATGAATTAGTCTTCTTATCATATTAACCGGTGTTAGATAGACCCGAATTCGAAAAAAGCTGTCAAGCAAACAATTTCCTTCAAGTCGTATGAATCCTCCGGGGAACTACAATCATAACGTCTACCAAAATCAGCAGATTTCCCTGGAAAGTTGATCTTTCCTACTTTAGGCTAATTATCGAAAGAAGCAATGGTTCAAGTAAAGCATGTGAAGAGGACAACGAGATGAGAAAAGCCGAAAAGTCAAGCAAATCGGATTCCATTTCGCTTTTCCCCTTGACCTTTATAAGACCTCTTGCTATTTTACACGTTTTCTATCTAACATGTGCTTTAATATCTCTCTCTCTCTCTCTCTCTCTCGTTGAAGTTGAAAGGCAAGAAGAATAAAATTCTTAAGCATTTAAAAAATTTTAATTTGTTCATACATCCAAGTAGTCGTAGAGTCTACATGCAAAGCTTCAATCGTTAAATATTTACGAAATCGATTTTATAACAAATTGCTTTGTAATCGTTGTTCCACAAAGCCATCTAAAATTGTATCTTTTGCAAACGATTTAATTAGTTTTCTAAACACATTCGGAAAACAAAATTAAATGAGTGATTGATTTGTTGAATGTTAAAATGTTTTACTAAAATACTTAAGAAAACTACTACAATACAATTTCTTGTCGTTCATTACTTTACATATTATTGTGCATATTTTGATGTCACACATTGTAAACGTGTGCGTTTGTCAATTACTGTTGATATTTAATGATCACAGTCATAAAGAATTTATTTTACATTTATTTTCATTACACGGTACACCGTTGGGTTGTGTTCGAATTCTTTTTGTTTTTCGCTTTTTATTTTTTTATTATTATTGGTTGACTTTACGCCGCTGGATTCGTAAGTATATGTATATGTGGTTTCGTGGGCAGGGTATATGACGTATTATGGTAGGTGAGGCTTCAGCTTCAGCTTTTTTTCCCTTTTCAAGTTGTAATTTACTTTTATAGACATACGAGAAATATTTAATGGAGTCTTAGTAATACCTTTTCATACTAAAAATGTAGTGCATTTACGTTAACTACCAGGCCTTGGAAATTAACTTATTAAACGGAAAAATTTGACTAAAATTATAAACATAAAATGTAATCTTGTCTCTCTTTCTTCTCATTAGTACTTAAAATCAAGCGAATTCCTGATTGAATTATTTTGACATAGAAATCATAGTCAGTCAGAGCGCTCTTTCCATCATAATTCGTCTTTAAATAAAGACTCACTAAGGTCGTCCATTGCTCAGTAAGCTACTTCCCAATATTCCTTCAAGAGTTTCAAAGAATTCTCTTCCCCTTCGTTCGTCTCAGCGTAAGTGCGATTGCGAACTGTTTTCTCCCTTCTACTTTTTTTGTTTCTGCATAGTTTTTATATATTTCAAATTTCGCATGTGCGTTCACTTTCGATATCTTCTGGAACTTCTCTCTTTCTTTTATTTTCCACCTCTGACGACTTTTTTCATATCGAAAAATTACGATGGCATGCCTTCTGGCCCATTGTTCCTGCCTGGTCCAGTTTTTGCTGATGGCTTTCCCTAGTAATGGCTTCAGTTAGTAGGGAAAAAACCATAACATACCACGCCCAGGCCACTCTCTCAAATGGTATCGCCATTGATATTCAATTTTATTGTCGATCTGAGTGTTTTTCTTAGTCTGCGTCGTGGTTATTCACGCTTTGAACATCCTAACGCAGTGACTGTTCATCGCTCGAAAAAATTTCCTAAATCTTTCCATCGAATGAAGCGGGAAAAATGAATTTTCTCGCAAATGATACTTTCTTGGCCCAGAATCACACACCTATTCACACCTCTAAGAAACAAGGATGTGTACGCCTCAGTGTGATAACCGAAACAGTTTCGTAGAGTGCAAAACCGGTACTTTCAAGAGAAGAAGTCATAGTTTTGTTCCACTCCTGAAAGTATTACTCACACTCTCTCCTAGAAAAGAACTGACACTTATTCACACAACCAATCTGTCGGTTTCACACTTGTTGCCCTTCAAAGAAAGATCTTTTGATGTTTTAGGCGAATGCATTGAATACGTCGCATGCCAACGATGTCTATAACGTTGCAAGGCATATGTTGTCGGTTAATATAGCTATAGACACTTATTCGTGAGAAAAAAAAAGTGTAGATCCAATTTCTTAAAGACTTCTTTCATTTTAATATCAGTTAATGCCAGGTCTTCGAAATTTGCTCTGAGCCGGATATGATTTTTCTTAAATAACTTAACTGCACTAATATTTTACTCAGTAAACTTACATTTTATTGATTTTCGCTGTCGAACTGCTGTGATTAATAAGAACAGAATTCTTCTACTGCTATACCTTTGCTCATTACTTCAGGGAATTTTAATATAAAACCAATTTCATTAGTTTATTACATTGAAGCCTTTTTTAAATGCAACTCTCTCTTTACTCCGCTAACAGAATTCTGGTTCCTTAGGTCGTTGTATAACATCGCGATACTGAAATCTTACGACTTTGGATCAATAAGTTAGTTGGCGTATATACTGCGCAGTACTGCTTAGGTTTAAAGTTACATTAACTTGATTTTAACTTTTCCACGTTGACTAAATCGAATTTATTAAATGATTTTATTTGCTTTTAATTTTCATTCTGGCTACCATTGTCATCAATTAGTAATTTTTTCTTTAACTTACTTTTCAGTTTAAGTTTTACACTTAATTCTAGCTCGAGATCTTCTAGTTACTCATCGATTTTTCCAGTTACTATAAGATAAAGCGAAAAAAAAAGTTAGAGTAGACATCATATTAATAGCACTACTGCTGTGTGTGGCCAAATGGCGATCATTTAATTTAAAATTTATGACTTTTTTTGGGGGAACACGCAACACGAAGTCATCTCACATACCGAGCTTCATAATGAAAGAAACAAATTAAAAAGTCCTAAATTTCTGACACAACTTCGAAAGGAAAGAAAAAAAAAAAAAAAAAAAAAAAAAAAGAAAGGAATTAACCACATCCAAGCCCTAGTTAATAAAATGATTTCATCAAAGCAACAAATGAGTGTTGTACAGCAACAACAAAAGCAACAACAACGACAACGACAACGACAACGACAATAACAATAACAAGCAATAGCAATAACATTTTAGTAATGAAAAACACCCAAAGTGTCTATGCGAACACTATGTGGAACAGGAAAGGTTTAAGACGTAGCAAATTGTGAAAAAAATAATATTAAAAAAAAAAAACACAGTCGGATAAAATGTAAAGTGTGAGTGAGCGAGTGAGCGAGTGAGTGAGTCTGTGTCTTTAAGTATGAAAATCTTAATCTAAGAACCGCTAATAAATTTTAACACACACCAAAAATTAAAGATAACTACAGAGAACAGAATCGTACAAAACATACATACAAGCCTAACATATATATAAAAGGCCAATGAAATAATATGCTTGAGAAAAGCATAAATAAAAATAAAAAATATGTAAAAATAACCTCAGTTAATTTCTTAATAATGTTGCTGCAGCTTGTTGCTAAATTTTATGATTGTAGATGTAGCTGTTTGTTGTACGTTGTTCGCCATAGTAGCTGATGGCCTTTTATTGAGGCATAATTTTTGCATTTGCTATATGTGGGTATGTCTGTGACTCCTTTAGTGTGCTCGCTTATAGTTGGGTAGAGTGTTAGTTGATTTTTTCCTTTTTTTTTTTTTTTTTCTTTGATTTTTTCTTCTTTCATTTTCTCAGCCACTATGGTGGCCCAAAAAATCGTAATGATTTGTATAGTGGCCGTCATTGTTGTTGCTTTTGTTGTTTGTTTCTTTTTTTTCAATTTTGCTTCCTACTCGGCGTTTTATTTTTCAACATCTTATGTTGAAATGAAATCTTTATTTCCTTTCGTGACTATAATTATGAAAGAATTGAAAAAAACCAACAAAAATAAATGATTGTTTGTTTGTGTTTCATGATCAACGATTAACAAAAAAAAAAATAAAAATAAAAATAAAAAAAAAGATGAAAAAGAAGAAAGAAACGAAACACAGATACAGCCTTAAACTACAAAAGAATCAACGCATACACTCAGACACACTCTCACACACATATATATATATATAAGCTTTGACTAGTTGCTTTGCTGGAATTTAATAATAATAAAAAAAAAAAAAAAAATTAAATAATATCTGAGATAAAATGAAAAAACTGTTGATAGTCTTGTGGTTGCTGTTGTTATTATTATTGATTTAAACAAAGGTTGAACTCATTTGTAGCAGTATAATAAAGTTATAAAATTATTAGTATTTTACATTAAGTGAGTGATTTGAAAAAAGAAAAAAAAAAAAAAGCAGCGTAATAGTAATAATGATAATAAAACGATATCGAAAACGAAAACGAAAACAATAATCTCAGTGATATGCAAATAAAGCAAAAGACTTAAGACACGAACTTGATATTGAATTAATTCCCAATTTTATGTATAAATTTTATCTACAGATAGATAGATACACATGTGCGCCTGTATTAAAAAGTATTCTAAGATTTATCCAAAAGCTATCGATTAACAAAACTGAGGCGTAGTTGTAGTTGTGCTTGCCTATGCTAGCGAGTGTAAGCGAGTGAGTGACAAGTGTTATTTGTTTTAAGCTGAACAACATAACACAATGTAACAGCGAAAACTGAAATACGTTAACACAGCATTATTGCGTGTGATTTGTAATCATGTTCACGTCTCTATCTTTGTCTGAATCTCATGCTATCTAAACTTTTTGTTTTTTTTTTTTTTTTCTTTGGCCATTTTTGTTTTCATATATAATTCTAAGGCAGTCAATCTGACAAGCACGTTTGTAAACGTATCTAAAATAAAATAAGCCTAGATTTTCAAAATTTTCCTTTCCTCTTAAACAAGTTTATTTATTTCATTTATTTATTTTTTTTTGTTTGCTTTAGAATTCATTATGTTGTTTAGATTGTAAATATCAATATTGACTCGTTATGGTGTTTTTATATCAATTTGCGAACATATTAATGCCACAGCAGACAGTTATAGAGTGTTACATATATTTATTTAAAAAATTTGATTGAAAATTTACATCTAAGATAAATAATATTTTTATTAATTTTGAACAATTTTCGTGAATATGCGAATATGCGAATATACGAATATGTGTGGTCTTATACTAATTACTTTGAAACGATTATGTTATTGAAAATCAAGCAATTTAGTGGTTAAAGTAGTCAGTAAGTTTATTGCTTACGTTGTGCTTATTATCGCTGCCAGTCTTTTCTAGTTTCAAATTTGCAAATTTGCGTAATTCTTACCTAACACTATTTCTTCTAATATGATTTTTTAAGTTTTATGTAGCTGGGTACGGGTAAGAAATGATTGAATGCTTTTGAAACCAAGCTTTTTGTGTCTCAAATTCCAGTTTATAAATGCCATGCTATGGGCGCGCTTCATGGCTAAATTATCGACAAAGCTAGGTTGAGCCACGTTTGATTCCTGGTTAGGATGGGATGTCAAGAATCCGTTTTAGCATATAGGATGTCCTTTAGCCAAAGCAAAATGATGCGCCAAAGGTTGTAATGTTTTTTATTTGGCGCAAAACACAACATTGTGGAAAAAATGTATTTGGATTGCGATCGCTTATTGTTGTCAGATGTCTAAGCTAGCAACTAAACATAACTTCGGGCATATATTTCTTCTGCACGTGTTGTTAGGGCCGTTTATATGCAAATTCCGGTTTCATATTTACATACTTACTATAGAAACAAATGGAATTATTTGTTTTATATGCTCAATCATTATAATAATCGTTGCTTAGATCGAAATGCGTAAGCAGTAACAGCAAGCGACATATTAGCAATTTTTTCAAATTTAATTTCAATTAATTAGTTGTTGCATTAATTTACACTACTGATCAGCTCTTTGCCCACAAAGGCATCACATTTGAATCACCTTTATGTGCCTTATTCTAATTTCAAGTAGAATTTTCTTTATATCGCTCTTCTTTAATAAGTTCAATTAAATTGACGAACTTTACTATATTTTTTTTGTTACATTTAACAAAAATGTTTTTTTTTACATATTGAAGATTTCTCGAATCCATTCATATATATATAACACTATACAGTAGTCACTAACGTTTCGCATCGAAAGTCACGAACATCACATTTTATTGGAAACGAAATCGATGATGATCCGCCAGAAACACTTATTAGTTGGCTCAATTAAGTCTAATATCGACTTTTCATAATCGGCCATCATGACGATGATGAATGTTTGTGTGTTTATGTTTGATAAATATTTGATTAATCAGTTTATACCCTAATTTAAAGCTTTTCAACCTATCATCGCTTGGTAATGAAATGATGAATAAATTTGTCTTCACGCAGGCTAAATTTGCGTAAAATCTTCAACGATTATTATCACTTCTTACATCTATTTATCTCGTTCATTAACTCGATTAAAATCTGACACTAACTGCTGACTTTTTCCCCGACTTATGTAGAAATAAAAATACATTTAATTTGTCGAGTGTTCGTTTTGTATTTCTACGGTTTCTATTTTTGTAAATAATGTGGTATTACTCAGGTAAACTGATAACAAAAATTGACTATAACTCGAGGTGCAAAGTGTAAGAGGAATATATACTCCGTCTGTGTTGAGTCCGCATATATTTTACTTCAAAAATTCATAGGGAAAATACAATAAGCTGAAGGCAGGGATAACTTCGTATTTTCCCCAATGCGACCTGCATTTGGTTGCAACCCACAAATGCTATGAATATGTGCGTTGGTTCGTTTCTAATCTCTGCTAAGGAGGTAAACCTCTGTAACAGCCTAAAAAAAAAGTTTTTTGGCAATTTTTTTTTTTTTTATTTTAATGGAATAGTAGTCTATATATAGTTCAAGGTGCTCTGCGACAAGCAGCAAAACGGTTCTAAATTTGAGTTAAAAAAAAAAAAAAATCATTTAATCTACATTTCTGTAGTTAGGGTAGCAAGTAAGGGTTTGTGAAAATATCGATTTTTGTGTGGTTGGCCGATGTTTACGTGGAAAGCTGTAATTTTCGACAAAAAAAAGCATTCCTTTATTAACAAAAACTTTTTAAATAAATGTACGGAGAAAATCCTACGTACTTCACCAGAGAATATTATTTTGAAGATACAGTAAAAAATTCGAATGAAAAAAATGCAAAATTGTTTGAGTTATGTGCGTTGCCGATTTCAAAAACTCTGGTTCGAGATAAACGAACGAGCTTCTAAAGCTTTAGAATGGGTTATACGCATGCGTCTTTATCACAAAAAATTTTTCATTATTTTCTTCTGGTAATATATTAGTCTGTTCCAGGACCATAAAACTGCCCTTTTAAGACTAAATATTTCCCCTTCTTCGCTTTTCTCGAAAATTCAGGATCTTTTACAAGATCTTTCAAACACCGCTCAGCTTTCTTGATCCAATTAGCGGTGACTTCAATGCAAAAATCGTAAGTTTGCGTTCTCATATCCACAACTTTTAAAACACTAGTCATTCCGTCACTCCACGTATTCCAGAAGCTACAAAGCCTTTATTAAGCAAAGAAAAAAAAAAGTAGATTTTTTGAAAAATGTACGGTGGTCCAGCCCGTTAAGCACTTCCCGAGCTCAGGCTTTATTGCGCAGATTGAAATCGTCGGCAATGACGATTTCGCACTCGGGGGGACTATAAAATATAGAAGGTATAGATAAAGTTGGCTAGTGCGTCAAAGCCATTTGAGGAATCCACCCTGTGGGCTACTGTTCAGACTGCTATAAATAAACCCGAAGTGCAATACATTTGTTTGCACCTAGAGAGGTAAAACCGGAATCCAGATTTCCATATTATTGCTGACATGTTGTTGCTGTATATGCTGTATGCTGTTGTTGTTGTATATACCACAATATCTCTGTATGAAGTGGCGTTTGGGGTCATATTATGGCTAAGCAAATAAGAACCGTTCGAATCATTGTTTTCCTTTACCTGTGTTTCACATAGAGCGAGTGCATGTACTCACGCAGTACGCGTATACTGCGATAGTGAGTTTTGTGTATATTCACCATGAATGATCATTCAAAATAAGTCGAATGCTTTGCGCTTTTGAAGCAGGATTGGCAGGTGTAGGCCAAACCGGAGAGCGTTATGCCTTTACCGATGGGGCACACACCATATGCGGCCATGGCACCGTCGACTTATCGTGTACATCAAATTGAGTGGAAGTTCGGGCTAACGGAAGACTGTTGATGTAATGGGGAACATTAAAGCCCTAGGTGGCCGTTCGCAATCTGTTCACTTTTGCTGCTATTAAGGTTTTTCTCTTATTGACTCGCTACTCTTGTTATTTGTTGTTGTCTTTTGTTCTTATTACTACTACTGATGTTGCTGTTGTTCTTGTTGCTGTTGTTATTTGAAAGATTTTTGTTTTCACTACTGCTCTTGCCAATTTTGCTATCGTCATTATTGCTTTTGTTATTTTTATTGTTGCTGCTGCTGTTCTTGATACTTTTATCGCTCCTATTACTATTTTTGCTGCATATATTACTAGTGCCGTTGTTGTTGCCTTTGCTGCTGTTACTATTGTTGTTATCGCCGCGGTTGCTGTCGTTGTTATTGTCGTTGTTATTGTTGTCATTGTTGCTATTGTTGTTGACAGTGTTAGCGGTGGTATTTGTTTAGTTGTCACTACTGTTTTTGTTATTTTTATTACTTTTGCTGCTATGATTATGGCTATTGTTTTTGCTGTTATTGTTATTGTTGTTCTTGTTGTTGCGATTGTTAATATCACTACGATTATTACTGTTGCTGTTGCTGTTAAATTTAGGACGAAGGAAAATGGAACTTCCAGTTTTGTCATCGAAGCCGCTCGGTATGCCTTTCGGCCTTTCTATAATTCTAAGACAAATCTCTGCACTTGAAATTTTCCCGAGAAAATACCAGTGAAACATTTTAGAGGTCGGCTGTTGTGCACAACCACTAAGAGCTTTTCTTATTCGAATACATACATACGTACAGACCATTTTTTGTTTATTTTTTTTTTTTTTTGGATATTTTTCAAAAATGGTGTTTTTTAATACTTTTTTCGAATGCTTAATAATCTCGTCGCATATTTTAGTTCTGTCCATCCCGAAAAACATTGTCAAAAATATGCTCTTTTTAGGCCGTTCAAGCGACTTAATTAATAAATAAATCTTTTAAAAAGATTTATTAGTTTACCAAAAACGTTTTAAATGAATATCCAAAATTTGGAGAGTTGCCTTCTCCTATGCATCGTGTAGGTTTGCGTACGTACGAAAGCTATCCAGCTTTCTGTTTCATTTTCAGTTAACTTAAAAATTGCAAATAAAACTTTGTCTAAACATAAATCAATATAAATATTTTTGTAATGATTTGACTGTAATGTGTCAGTGTTTATAGTTAATTTTGTTTATTCCCCGCACGCCCCTCTCTCATTGACTAACATAGATGGTTTCGTTACATACAAACCGTATATCAGTCACATGAGAGTCAAGCTTGCAATGCACATATAATGTAAGTTAGTAGGCCTCTTAGAGTTAGACGGGCAGATAGACAGATAGAAAATAAAAGAAAATAAATAAAGCATAAGATAAAAAACATAAAACATAGTGGATACAATTACACTTACACTTACGCTTACGCTTACACAGCAATGCTTATGTTGCTTAAATGATTATTACAATTTTACTCAGTTTGTTTGCCTTTATTTCTACATTTGCATGGCTCGGCGTATTTGCAATTAAACTAAACGAAAATGAAATGAAAATTGTTGTACGGTTTGCTTTTTCTTTTTTTCTGTCTGTCTGTTTTTCTTTCTTGTTGTTATTATTATAAGCATGCATGTCAAAGGAATCACAAACTATGAGGTTTAATATTAATGACATGTGTCTCATGTGCAGGCAGCCAATACCGCACTACGAATAAAACTCAATGCAATAAAAGTATGTTCAAGTTGTTGAACAATGTATTTATTTGAAAATTTATGGCAATTAAATTAAAAATAATTGCTTTAAAATCGCAATTCGTTGTCTTATCATAAATTTCACTTTTTCTCGATTGTTTCTTCTTCTTCCACTTAAACGCTAAGCGGGAGTGAAGAGACTTTTTAAATTTATTTATTTTTTTGTTTTCAAAAAATAATTATGTAATTTATACTCAGTATATTATGTGAATGAAGACAAAAAGTTTTTCTAAATCAATTTTAAATATCGTAATATTTTAACACCTGTTTATTGACCGCAATGAAAATACAAATTGAAGGCAATTCAATCAATCACTCATTCACTTACTTACTTCTTATCTTATCAATTTTTATGCAAATTTTACGTAATAAATTTTTATGGTCGTTAAATTTTTCAAACTGTATTTTTTTTTTTTTTTTTTAACTTTAAAAACATTTTTTTTGCAAAATGCAATCACGAATTGGACGCCAATAAATATGCAAATTATGCGTATGCATCACTGAAGGTATACTCGATACGTTGAATACGGAGGAACCCGCAGGGAGAACTCTCACTCACTCACTAAACTTAATAATGTATGTGTTCGACCGTGACAAAATTCTACTCTTGTTTCTTCTTCCCTCTCTGGGGACGTCTGCTGTGCGCGTAACATGGTTATAGTCAGAAAGATATTGGAAAAGAGAAAGCGACAGGGAAGGAATGTCAGCACCCTGTTGGGCGCGTGCACAATCGGTAAGTGTTACTCACGTTTATCGGCTGAGCACTCAACGTAGTCACGAGGAAATATGCGTTACCGCACTGAGGTTTGAACCCGCGCACACAAGGCTTGGTAGTCGCGGCTTATATATTCTCGTATTATCCACTTCATCTACCCGTCTACGTGTTGGCCGATAATCATGTTGCTCGCTTATTAGTATTATTTTGCTCCTTTCCAATATTATTTATTTACCTTGCCGCACGCTGTTTATATTGTGAACAGAGGTCTGAGAAAGATCGGAGAATCGCATTTTGAATGCCTTTTGCTATGAATGCCTTTGAAATAAAGTTTTATCGCACTATTGTAATCTGCTTCATCTACCCCCCGTACTGTTTCTCAAGATTAACGGAACGTTCGCTCAATTTGATTGTAAGGATCTCGAATTTATTAACCATTGCCTCGGCTTGATTATTTTTTCAAGATCCTACGTAACTAAGAGAATTATTGACATAAGAGCGGATATAAATAGAGTGATCGCGGCTAGACCTGTAGCTGAAAATTGGAAACTGGAATTGAAACGTAAAATTTTTGCTTTGACTATATTTTCAAAAAAGTAAAAACTCTCTAACGGTTGACAGCTATTAAGTATCTTACACCAAAATAAGGAGTTACATGGGAGTTGGTCGAAAAATAGTGTTCTTTCTTGGGCCAAAACACGTCGCTCTACCATATTTCATCAAAATATCTCAAAAGTTTGCGACCTGTGGGTTGGACACAAAAATACATGGGCAGACGTTAGATGAACAGATGGACCGATACAATAAAAATTGGGTTCATCTTATGCTCTTCTGCGCAAACTTGATTTAACCTGTGCCACAGGTAGTGTAGGGTATAAATATGGTAAATGAAAAGATTTTGCGCTAAATGTCTTTTGACTTCAAAAATTACTGAACGTCACTCACTGAAAAATGCGGCAGTAATGTCTGTTGCTTTCTCCATCGACAAACAATAAGAGGGACATTTTTCAAAATACATTTAAACGAATTTTCGGCTTCCTGGTAAAATGTAATTAAAAGGCATTGCATAGGCAACATTGGCTCTTTTTTTTCCTTCAAGATTGAAAATTGAAAAGTCAAAAAAAAAAATAATGTAAAGTGCATGAAAATGTTTCATAAGCTTTTAAATGCGGCCCGTTTGTCTGTTTATGTAAATTATTGCCACATCTTAGAATAATACCTCAAGGACATTAAAACTGATTTTATATTCTTTGCTTAACTACCGTATCTTCAGTTTTGAAAATCTCTGTCGACAAGAAATAAAATTTTATATATCCATCTATCAAAGATATAGTGGGTGTTGCATATTGAATTTTGTTATACTCACACCTTATTACAATGTTTTCTAGATAAGGTTGGAGTAATTTTAGGCCAGGCTTAAGGCCATGAATGGGAGAAACAAGAAATTTCGTTATTGAAAATGCTTCTAATAGTAATGAGCGACAAAAACATATTCAATCAATAGACTTGAAAGAAGAAGAAATGCTAACAGAATAACAATATTCGAGAAAGGAATCAAACACATGCGTCAAACATTAAGCGTCTTAGAAAAAGAAAAAATGTCTTTGAAGAGACACAATTCTCAGACAGAAAGCAGAGAGGAGCTGTAGCAGCGCGATGTTAGTGTTGCCATTAAAATGGCATAAGGACATCGAACGAAATGTCGCTTCAGTAAATTTTTGTCCGCATGTTGATGGCAGACTCAGTTCAAATCGAATATAAGTTCGTTTTCATTTCTTTTTCCATTGTTATCATAAATTATTTAGCAAGCAGAGAAATACTTTCGAGAACGAAAGTAGAATGGATACTAGCAACCCGGACTATTGGCGCTTTCCTTTTAAGGGATAAATAAGAGGGTTTGTCTAGTCGCTTTAATAAAGTTAAATATTTCATTGAGATTAAGTTCTTCAAGACGTCTACAGAGTCATATACGAATCGACGAATATTGGAATGTATGTGTTTGTTTATTTCATAATTTTTGATTTATTTGCTAATTATATTTAAAAATAACTTCATTTTAAACATATTTAGAATCGAACAACAACAACAACTAATGTTATAGTCGGCAAATTGTTGTTATCTTTAGCAAATTACGCGTCCTCCAAATTTTTCTCACATTATTTTAATTCAAACAAAAGAAATTCTTTCTTCAAAAAAAAAAAAAGCAAAACAAAAAATAAATTTACAAAAATTTTATTCAAATTACCGACACTTGATGGTCTTTGTGTTTATTTCTGCATAAAAGCCATTTAAAAAAATTTATTGTGAAGAGAGTGCCGTCTTACATTTTGATTGTTGCTGCCAAGCTTAAAGCCCTTTGAAAAAAGGCTAATTTAGTGAATTATACCGCCAGACCGTATTATTATTTTATATACATATACATATACACATATTTGTTCAGTGTCCAATTCAACTACTCAAGTAGACTTTATGTCGCTGAGATTTGGCTTTGGTATAAAAAATTTAAAAAAAGTACGCTCGCTTTGAATATCAGTCGCCAAAGGCAACGTTACGGGAACCTTTCATTTTCCCCTTAATATTAATAATTATACATTACATATGCGTATACCGATTCGGGACATTTTTACGTTGGATCTTTAGATGGATCTTTAGAGCGCAACTCAATTCTTGCCATGCTCCATATTCATAGCCCATAGCTTATGGGTATTACGATTTAAATTTTCGTCCTTTTTTTTAAATTCACATACAATTCTTTTGTTGTTGTGAACAACCTTGCTGACGGGTGTAACCCTTCGAAGTTGGGCGGAAAAGATCTCAACTTTTAGAGCAAACAAACGAGCAAATATGCTTAAGGTGACTTTAAGCCATTCGTCGGTCATGTATATCCATATATATATATATACACAATTTGTATGAAACTTTCATCACTTTGTCTATGCATGTTACAAATGCGATAATGAACATGACATACTCCCGTTCTCTTGCGATGCGTATAGAAAATGAAATAAATGAAAAGCAGCAAATAAATAACTATTTAAACATATATTGGCGGCTTTACTTGACAACCGTCACAGCTCTGACATAAGGCTAACCTAAGCATCCTCAATCAAGGGCTGCCAAAGACATATACGCACATAGATCACTCTTTATATGCGCATATGCAGATATAAGCAATTAAAAACCCTATGTCATGTCTTTTGTGTTTTTTTGCCGGCTTAAAAGCAATAAAAAGCTAAAAAAAAATAAAAAATTCAATGTCTTTTGTTTTACTTACAACAAAAAAAAAAAGCGAAAATGTTTTATTTAATGAAAGCGAAAGACTTGAATTTTTTTTTTTTTTTTTTTTTTTTTATTCAAAACAATATTCCATCACTAATCAAAATGGATTTTACGGCTCGTTTGATTTTTGATGCTTTCGGAGATTTGTGTTTGCAAAGAAAAATATTTGATATTTTTTCCTTTCCTTTTTGGATAAATTTAATAAAAACTTTTATAAAAAATTGTAAAAATAAAAAAAACATTTCTTATGCGAAGTTGTTGCATTGAAAGACATCTACTACCTTAAAAATATAAATTTTACCGGAAATTGTTTTGTAGACTTGAAACAGTCTTTCTCGAATATTCAATTTCTTGCACACAAAGGTTTTCCAGTGTTTTCGACTTTGAAAACGCAAACATCGAAATAGCGGACTTGGACATTCTAAAACGCTACCTGCCTTTTTGTAAAAGTTGAAATAAGGGAAACAAATGTTTATCTTTGGAAACGTCTCTCTTGCTTTCCCAAAAAGTTCTCCTTAATATTCAGAAAACTTTTAGGTAAGCGGTGGGAAATTGAAATCAGTTTTCAATAACGCGTCAGATATATATAAAAAGTTAGTTCAGTGTTCATCACCTACAGTGTTTAACTAAACCAATAGAAAATAGAAAAAAATTCACTCAATGTCAGCTTTTAGTTCAAAAAAGCTCGAGCACAAATGACGTCAATATTGCTAAACCTCTCGATGACAAAGTTTATCAAACTAAGACGATCCAACTAACACAACCAGACCTACACGAAGAACAACACCCGCAGCTGTCATTCCAACCCATCACACAGTTTTGTCAATTCTTTAAAATAGCATCACCTCGAGTGTACAAATTCCAACAATAGCAACAACCGTTCTAACGCACCATATCAGGTCAATGCTCGTAGAAATCAAAACTATAACCAGATAAATACTTACATGATATAAAATCAGAGAAACGAATTATACCCGAAAGAAGTCATCCTCGAATAAATTCCGGGGAACCGATCGCTAACATGCGATCATTATCCGAGGAACTAAAAAATTACGTAACACTCACAATAGGTAACCGTTCAAAGTCCTTTGCCTTTTTAGTTGACTCAGACGCAGATATTAGTTTATGCAACTGGTATGCAGAAGACAGGACACGATCAGTGTTGATTAATGGGCATCACAAAGGAACAAATTTACCCACAGTTACAAGAGAACAATTAGGAGATGACACCCTACAACAAAAATTCCAAATAATATCACAAGACACATCGATAGCAAAAATACTAGTAGAAGAACTTATGCCAAAACATGGAGTGAAATCAGATAATGGAATTAAAGTCAACAACAAACTGATCGAAGAAATCTGCACACTACAGCATATAGAACAAAAGTTATCTGCCTCTTGCCATCACGAAACAAAGGGAAGTATAGATCGCAACCACAGGGTATTAATTGAGTAGTTCTTCTCTTTTCAATGGCACGAGTACATGCCATACTTCACGTTTGCATACAACACCTCACCACATACTGACACGAACTACACGCACTTTGAACTTTTTTACGACATTTAGTGTGATTATTGTCAGTGAGCATATTTAAAATTCCGAGCGTTCATACTATGTTTACCTTGTATCTATAACATGAACATCCTATACCACCAACGTCTGTTATCAGCGACCATAACGTGACAAACCTTGCATGCTCATAGCATGGCACCATGACCGCGCAAAGTACATAAATTTATCGTCTTTATCAAATTCGGAATCCACTTAAGCGAGTGCGTCTGTCCATCTGTCCATTTGCTAATCTGTGCAATGTATGGGGTAAACATTCTCCCGTTTGCAAAAAAAAAAAAACATAGGCTTCAAATTTGGTAACAACTTTGGATATTTCGACACGCAAGTCGATATTGAAAACGGGATAAATCGGTCACAGGACACATGCACGGAAATCACTTTTGTCTTCGAAGTTTTTTGCCTATTACTCATACAACAACAACAATAGATACAAAATAAAGATTTCCCCGTATATTCTATGCGCAATCGTATAGCACCTGCAAAAGAATGACAAAAATCAGTCAAGCCGATCCAATGTTATAGAGTAAACAAACAAAAAATTTTGAAGGTAAAATTTAATATTAGAAGCCTTCACTCTTTAAATAAGCCAACGCAGTATTATTTCTCCTCATACGAAATCTACTTTATTACACACACAACACAATTACTGCTCACGTTTTCAATTAAAACGACAATTGACAAAAGATTGCAAATATATTTTCATTTTCATATTCCTTTCGTTTTTGTTTATTTTTTCGATTTACGCTCGATATTCATAGCAAAAGCACAAACATTTCCCGAAATTGCAAAAGCCATAATCGTATTCCTCTTGTCGACAACCAGTGCTGCACCACATTTCACCACCAAGTGCTGAACACACCCCAGGAAAATGTTCTTCCAATGTTGGTGGTTTTTCTCTGCATGCACTCTTTTGAGTAGACTCCGCAGAAAGTGCCAAAGAAAAGACGCTCCAAACGGTTAATACACAAATCAATCTCATTTTCTTTTTTATTTATTACACTTAAGGAGCAACTTTTCTTATAGATACTCAAACACTGCAGTCACTATATTTTCTAATGAATTTATTAATAATAACTTTTTACGCTGATTTCTTTATCATTACTCTTAGCCAGTAGTAATAAATAAAATGGGAATTAAGTGAAATTAAATTTCTTCTCTTTTTTTACTACGACTTCGCAAAATAAAAAAACAATAAAATCTATATTTTTGTTATTTAATCTAATCAAAACTTACTTACTTGTTGTTTAAATAGAAAATTGTGTAATTTATTTATTGCGTTTGCTCGAAATATTGACTTAAGTGCTACACTAAGTCCCCCCACAACTTATGGTACAAACTTGTGCAGCGGTGTGCAACACCCAGAAGAATTTGAGATAAATCTATCTCTTATTATACCGATCGATTCGAAATCACTTTTTGGGACCATTTAAGCTTTTCTGTCCGTCTGTCCGTCTGTCCATATCTCTTTATTGTATTCTTGTGTTCTATCCACAGGTCATAATCTTTGAAATGAGATTTAGCGCAAGAACGTATTTTGGCTCAAGAACTAAAGCTATTGGAAATGACTCGAACCGGACCACTTTTTCGACCACTTTCAACCTATTGCCTTATTTTACTTGTTTATTTTTATTGCTTTCTTTTGTTTTATTATTATTTGCCTTTGCACGTTTACGTATAAAAAAAGGGTGTCTGCTGACAACCTGTGCTACCCTATCTATATTACTCCCCAGCGCTTTATGAGATTTGCAAAACACACAATTTCTTCTGTTAATCGCTGGCCCAAGGATTTCGTTGACCCGTATGTTATTAAAAAAAACTTTATATTATTTTAGCAAGATTTTCTTCTTCTATAGTTTGCATCAATAATTAAAACCCCAACGCATATTGCCCTTAGGTTGGGATTTTTAACAAATTTCACTTCCTTACGATAGTCTTCTAAGTCGTCTAAGACTTGTAAGTTTGCCATCTCTCTTGTTCGATTTTTTCTCCAGACTTGAACTAATCTAGCTTTCAAGGTGACTTGCACAAGCTGCTGTTAACAATGATTATCATCTTTATCTGATAAGAGGGTTTATTTAACATAAATTATCTGACTAATGACTCACTTTTAAATTTGACTTATATTGCATTTCCTTGTAAAGGTTTCATAAATCAATCATTTAGCATTTTCGTGAGCACTCAGCTTACTTCTTACTTTGGACTTTGTGGTATAGTATTGTTAAAAACTAATTTTATATAAGGCATAGGTAAAGCAGAGAAGCTTGTGAGTGAGTGGCCAAACTCGTCATAGTACATAAAATGTAAAATAAAACTAAGCTCACAGTTTATGGCACTGTACACTTAGTATATGCCATCGAAGTAGCTCTACACGAACGACAATCAGCAGAAGAAGAGACTCCGCTTTTATGGATTTAAAAATTCTCACGCCTATGCTTTTTTTTTTTTTTTTGCTTAAAGTTAAAAGTGAAACATGTAATAAAGAGAAGGAGAAAAACATATTTTAACAAATTATTATAAAAACAGGTCAAATTTCAAACGAAGACATCTGTTATTGGTTTTTAATGTCGTTAAAAAATTTATGCCGCTTCGTTTTTAATAAAACGTATTAACGTATTTTAAACAGCAACAAGCGCAACAAGCGCAACAAAAACAACAACAAATAAATGACATCATTTATTAAGAGCTTAATGGCAAGAGCAAAAGAAAATCCGAACTTGTTAACAGCAAGAAGAAATGATGGCAGGAGTACGATTAAAATGAAAAATACATAAAAATAAAAATAAAAATAATAAACTGAGTTATGGAAAAGTTTCGCTTAAGGATTTATAATAAAATAAATGAATCGTAACATATGTTACAAAGGGATTGAAAACAACACCGTTTTACTGTTTCGAAATCTAAGACAAGCTTTACGTGATACCTTCATTAGAAGTTTTCGTTTCGTCTTAATCAGCCTCAATTGGTGGTCAAAGTAATATTGTATTTTATGTTTTTTTTTCTTTTTCTCTTTTTATCGCTTTTTTTTTTTTTACTTAATTCATTTTTAACCAATTTCTGCCGCTGAATACTTTGGTTTTGATTTCATTGTATGTGGAGATGTGTTGAAATTATGTTGTGGGGCTTTCGCTTAAACCTCAAACTTAATTCACTCCATTAACCGTAATTTAGTTATTTCCAAAATTTCTTTCGTTTTTTTTTTTTGTTTTTTTGCTCCTCCAGGTATCCAAAACCCTGACTGACTGACTGTTATTTTATGTATTTCTTCGTTTAAAATATTCAATGTTTTGCTTTTAGTCTTTTCGTTACCGTAAGTGTATGTGCATAAATGTGTGTGCATGTGTATGTGCATGTGTGTGCATGTGTATGTTTGTGTGTGCGGAATGTTTGCTAAACTAAACCTCTTTGGTGGTTATTATTTATGGCCTATTAACAAAGCTTGTACATGCGTGTCTGTCCGTTAACGGACCGCACAAGCTTTCCAATCATTTGTGAGTTTTCGTTCTTTTCACATTCACGTAGGTACGGTGCAATAAATTTGACTTTCCTTTTGCGACATCAACGAATTGCAAAAAGATATTTTGATCTATCCATTGTTTCCATCGGGTAATTAGCATCAATTCATTTTTGCAGAAGAAGACAAAAGTCATTATGAAATTGTTCCTTAGTTTGCCGCGGAATTCTAAACAAAGAAAGGAAGAAATTTTCAATGAAATCTCGCAAGACGAACGTATAGTTAACGTTGTCATGTAAAATTGTATGAATGGTGGGAAAGTATTTTTGTATTTATTTTCTATACAGATAGGGAAGACTACTGGAAGTCCCGTCAAGCGTGAGTCATGAACTCTCAACAAGTGCATTAATACTCTTTGTACAGACTGCCCGTCGCTACTGCGGATTGAATTACTTAGAGACCTATTCTGAGCACAAACACTCACACCATCATTGACCACATGTTTCTGCTGTTTCTGAGAGTGCAAGCACTAATTTTGTAACTGCAGAATGACGACAATGTTAGAGTCAGGCTTTTAGGGAGGTACGCGTTGCGATTGTTTCGTGAACGTTCACCGAAAAGAACAGTTTGAGCTTCTTTCTGCATATTGGATATTTTCTTCCCTTCGCATTAATATTTGTTTTAAGATCCTTTTATCTGCATATGAAATTTTCATGTAATGCAGGAATTTCTGCAAGTACTAGGCTTGAACGATTCGACTTAAACTCGATAATCTCCCTTCTGCACTTTTTTAACTGTTTATTTTTTTGATTTTATGGCTCTGGAGTTTTTTTTTTCTCTTCTTTTCCTTGACGAGTTAATAAGCATCAAGTTACACGTCAAAAAACCAGTAAAAAAGTAGTTTTTTGCTTAACAAAACATTTTTTCTTTTTTTTTTTTTAGATAAAATTTTGAAAGGATGATGTCTTTATAGAACTTATTTGTCAAAGTTTATTTTGAGCTTACAAGAAACACTGAACGATGAACACAGGGGAAAACGAAAAGAAGTCGTACTTATATTAGAATAAATTTCAGTCCAAAAATTGCACCGCTTCTAGTCCTGGATGAGTGATCAGGCTTAGAACTACCAGTGATTCCGGCTCACAGCAATGTGTAGCGGGGAATTTTAGAGCACTCCCATCCAGGACTATAAGCTGAAACAAAATTGCAGAAACTCTTTATTAGGAACATCTGTGATGCTTCTGATTGATGTTCTTCTCTTATAATGTCATTGTTAAGACATCCAATCTTAACGGTGTTGCTTAAGTCGACTGAATATTTATTGTAATTAGAAAAGAAACAATAAATAAATAAACAAATAAAGAAAAGAGATAATGGACGACGTCCATATTTTAGAGTTGCTCAGTGCAATGATACCGAAACGCGGTCGTAAACATATGTGCTACTACAATAGTGCACGACAGTAATCCGTGGGAGTTCATTATCAGGCCGCAAAAACTGATGCACCAAATTTAGTAAAAGTTTTGTTATTAAAGAATTGCTGAACGCAATAAGCCAGACGCGTCGATCCAAAGTACAGTGCAATTGTGTGGAAATTCATTTTAATTGCTTCACTCCGAAAGGGCTTAACGGCAGCTTCCAGTCACTATGAAGCTGGAACCGGACCAAAGTATTAAATAAATTTTTTCTTTTTATTATTTTCATATAATAAAAGTGCATTTTCGAGACAAAAATTCCGGTTTCATATTTACATTCCTACAGACGCTAAGAGAAAATGTGGCAAAATTCAACAGTCGCTTAAATACTGTAACTTTCAGGAACTTTTTTTTTTTTTTTGATGGAGGAAAAGAGAGCAGAATAACCACTTTCGAGGAGCGCATTACATGTATATGCCAGTGTTAAAAAAAAAAATATTTCTGAAAAGGATTGAACTATGGCACGCGCTATTAGCCACTTTCCCGAACCGGCTAGCCGCTTAACTGGCCCAAACTTAATTTGAGTAAGCCGTTCCTATATTCAGCAGAATGCCAGTGTCCAGGCCACTGTCCATATAGGGCCATGCAACCATGTAAGAAAATTCCAATTTTTTTCCACGCCCACAATTGTCCTTTTTTTGTTATTCTTGATCATTTGAAGAATCATTTAAACCAATAAAAGTTGACCCCCAATCTAAACCGGATTTTTACAAGCCTAACGCATAACTGGAGTAAGCCTGCTGGAGGTGTTCAAGTGCGTTGTCGAGTAAATTGAAATGGCGGAATATTTCCATAACACTTAAGTCAGGGTCGGATCTACAAAAGGTGTTATCCGGAATCCAGTTCGGTCTGTTCATCTTGGAAAGTACATGAAAAGTACTTTGAATAATAACTTGCATAATAAATTCTCGGCAGCTGTGTGTGTTAACAATTTTGCTTAGCGAATACGCCAAATAACGAGGAAATGAAAGAGAGAGAGAGAGAGAGAGAGAGAGCAAAAGAAGAAATTGTATTAATTCAAGTAAACGGAACGGAAAGAAAGAAAGGAAAAAATAAAAGGAAAAAATAAATTTACCTCAATTAAAATGAAATCAATAAAATCTATGTTAACTGTGGAATTCCTTTGAAACAAAAACGACATGTTAAACGTATTCAACATGTTGGATTAAGATAATGACGCAAAAAAAAACTAGACGACAAAAATTCTTAACAGCAATTTAGTATCCCTTTGGAATCTTTAACATGGCAAATAGTTTTTCTACTTGTTAACTGAGCAAAAATTGTCCAATTGTTGCTCCGTTGCTCTAAAGTTGAGTAATGCCAAGACAACGTTGTGAGGTTAGACACAGCTGCACAAGTGCAGTTAAATTGTGTAATGTTTGAATGCCTTTTTTATTTCGTTTTTTGTGTGCTTCTAAACGCATCAAACAAAAAGCAAAAAAAAAAAAAAAAAAAAAAAAAAAAAAACAAATAAATAGAATAAACAAACAAAAAAAAAGTAAAAATAAAAAAATAGCTGACAAAGAAAAACACCACGGTGCTCAACTAAAGAAACAGCAAACATAATGACAAAGCTAAGCATAGTACAAGAATTGCTTGCGCCTGTAAAGTCTAGGTCTGCTGCGGTGTTTTCGAAATTTTAGCTTTCAACAACAACAAGAAGCAAAAACGTATGTACATAGTACATGGGGAGCACGGAGCATATATACGTATGTATGTTCATATATATCTATGTTGTGCTTGAAAGTTTCAATTAAATATTTTTTTTTTTTTTTTTTTAACAACCAAATCGTGCTATGGCGACTGATTGTCTATAGTTTTGTTCATTATACACATACTATAAATAAAGCTTAAGCAAGCAAATACCCGGTTAGCGGTAGAGATACATATGCACATGCGAACTAACATACATAACTAGAAGAGAGCTACGGCAACATGTTATGGTGTTTCGTTCTTTTTTTTTTTTTGTTGTTTTTTTCTCTTATTTTACTTTGATTTCTTTTGACACAATTGCTGAAGAAAAAAGGCCGACAATATACAATAACATTAACAACATCAACTTCAGCATCAGCAACAACATCTCATCTCAATTCATTTTTTTAACCTTTTAAAGCCGATCATCATTATCATTATCATTATCATCATTATCATCATCATTATCATCATCGTCATTCTCATCGGCATCATCATCATCATCATCATCAGCTTTATTATTAACGTGGTGGCAATCAACAACATTAAAAGCATTACAGTTTTTTTTGTTTTGGTTTTCGTGTGTCTTTCCTTTAACACAACGATCATCATCATCATCATTATCATTGTGGATAATCATTATAGTCTTTGGGGGTCGTCATGAAAAATGCAATTTTAATTTTCTGTGTGTATCTCTTCATTTTCGTTTCGTTTTAGCTTTTATGTTTTTATTATAAGTTTTATTTTTTGCTCTTCTTTTTTTGAATTTTGTTTATTTACTTTACGCTTATTTAAGCTAATGCAGTCAGCTAGCTATCCCTGCAACTGCAGACAATCATTTTACTGAAATAGTCGTTCGGCGATCGGTTGCTATGTACCACAAGACTCTTATACAATAATCAACGAACAACAACTGAACAACAAGCCACATCTGCATTATGTGTATATGTGTGTGTGTGTGTGTGTATTTATAAGGTGCTGTGTTGTTGTTATTATTGTTATGACGATGAGGCATATTGTTGTAATGGCTAACACACGAGACTTGCAGTCGCTTAGGCAATACAAAGTAATTTAAAAGCAATAAAATCTTACTATTTAACCCTTGAGAACCCTCTTCCATGCACTCTGCTTGTTTAAATTACAATTTCACTCAAACTTTTATCCGATCACAGCTATATTATATCCGATATATATTAAAGCAAACGCATCCTTCCCCCTTTTACACACATCAACGTACATTTTATCTTAGCAAGAGCTTTATTAACTGCGTCAACTTCTTCGGCACATCGTTAAGTGTTAACAATTTTTTCTTCAAGTTGGGGCCTATCTATCAAACTAAGTGTTAGCTACCTTAAGGCTTTTGTAGTAAAAACAGCCGGAATTTTAATGTCTGCCGATTTTATGTTACACTGTTGCGTAGAGCTTTAAAGAAATTCTTATACTCTACGTCACTTGTGATACAAGGGTATGTTAAGTTCGTGTGGATCTAAGCAAAGCGTAGAAAGACTTGAGATACACTCACATTCTTGTTATACCGATCGATTTAGAATCATTTCATGAATCGTTTTAAGCGTGTTTGAAAGTCAAAGCTTGAGAAGATGTGAAAAACCAAACTAAAGCTTTTTTGGCTTTCGCTGAGGTTTGTATTACCCGCGTAGACGCACATAACTCGTGAGCTGCGCTTTTAAGCTTAATTGAAATTTATTTCTCAGATTTCGATTTTCATTCTAATTTTTCCAGCAATGGTAGCTGCAACAGTCGAGTATCATTCGAGTACGAAAACCATTAGTCGGCCCCTGGATTTCCTTGCGAAATTATACTTTACTGCATTAGCGGTGTCTTTGTCGCACGCTATATAGACTTCACATAGGGAATTCGACAAAAACGATGTAGAATTTATGCAAGGTTACTATTCCTAACTCGACTTCAGTTTCGCCTCATATATGATTTCTTTAGGTTCCAAGACCGCAATAAGTGAAAATAATTTTAAAGCAAAATTAAACACAATAAGTGTTTTTAATTATTTTAAATATTATTTTTCTTAAATATTTATTTTTCATTGTTTTCTTTTTTTTTTTTCTATCTAAGCCGAATTATTCTCCCCTTTTTCTTGTTTTTTTTTTAGTGTTCTTTCCATGACTATTCGCATATTTTCTATACATTTTTCCTCTTTTTCCCTGCACTTTCTTTTGTTTTTTTGGTCACTATTAGCACGACAGAGAGGCAATTGAATGTAAAACGCGTTCAATTCTGCAGAGAATTGCATTACATTCCATTTCCATTTCTAGACGGAGCAGGGCAGCAATATGGCTATTCTAGCCTATATTTTTACAAGACTATCATGCGTGGAAAACCAAATTCGAAAGCTTTACTTGCTGAACTGTCATTTAATTGTGTGCAAAAAATAAATAAATAAATAAATAAATAAAATATTTTCTCTAATCTTTCTTTTGCATACATTTTCTGCATTCACGCATACAAAAAAGCAGAATTTAAACAATATTTTATAAAATTTTCTTTTCAAAAATTTGAAATAAAGCCGTTGGGACATCATTTTTGCAGGTGCCTTGGAAAAAAGCTCCTTGGGGGGGATCGGGATAGCTCCGCCTACAGCGGTAAAAGGAAGATACGGAAAAAACAACGGCGATGTAAGCACTTAGCAACCATCAACAACGTTATCGATTAGGTAACGTACGTGTCGCTTATTCGCTTTTATCCGAAGTGGAGAATAATTGATAAGTTTCGTTAAAAGTTAAGAGCGAGAGGACTCGCATAGTAGAAAAAACAAATATTTTCTCTTAGCAGATAAGTAAAAGTTGTAAATGAATTGAAATTTAAATTTGGATGGCTGGGTGCATAAGAGTATATGATGGTCGGTAAAGTCTATCCCCATGTATTGCTTTATAAAAAAAGTTGCTAACAAAGGAACAAACCTTCCTGCACACCCTAGAAGAAATGCACAAAATTTCAGTAATATCGGTGCATTCGTTTCGAAGAAATCGTTTCCAAAGACTTCAAAAATAGAGTTTTACTAATAGGGATTTCCGAAAACTCTCTCTCTTCTGGAGTTTTACTCTGATTGATCAGAAGCTTTGAGAAAATATATTTGACATCTTGTACTGTTAAATAACTTTTGATAAATCAAAACGAATGTACGTACGCCTTAATAGGTAGTTTTTTCCCTAACCAGGGTTAATTTCAAATTCTATGTAGTGCAGTGTATTGTGCCATTCCTACACCTATCTCAGTCTTAAGGGCAACAAGATGGAAAAACAAGGAAAAAGATATAAAAAAATTTTGTAGAAAAAATTTTTTAAGTTGCTGCGGGGCTTTTTCATGAGTGGTTACACGATGTAAGCTAACCTCAAATTAACTGGTGATTTCCCTTCAAGGATTTACCGGACGGACAATTGCTGTGCGGAATTGTTTACATAGGAAAACAAACAAAATGAGCAAAACGATAAAAAAGGAAAAACAACAACCTTAGGGTTCATTTAAAAAATTATTCTTGCCTTCGTAATCTGCGAGAGATTTTAGAAAAACTCTCAACATTTGTCATAATTATAAGCACGATAATTGTTGCCCGCATTGCCATGTTGATGGCTATATGACAGGTTTAATTTATGTTACAAAAATTTCTGCGAAAACTTAAGAATCTTTACAAAGTTGAGGGCGGTAATAGACTTTCTACACCCTCTTGTCATTCTTCGGATCTTATCAGTGAGGTGAGTTATGCGGGTGAATCTGTTGCGATCTAAAAGTTTTTATCGTGGACTTTAGTATTCTTTCCTGTCATGCGGGATACTTGTTCCATTCAACCAATTGGCGCCAGTAGGTAAAGCATAGCCGAGCAGATAAATGTCGCGACTAGCAAGGTATCGTTCTCGGATTGAAATCTTGGTAAAGTGTGCTTGCTCCTAGTTGCTAGTTAGAGTGAGTGCTCAGCCTGTCTACCAATTAGTCACACATCCGCTAGGTTACAGCCACACCCTTCTTCCATTCCTTTTTAAAAGAAAAAAAATAAAATGCAACAAAACAAACTAAGGTTTACGTTTCACAAAAAAGAGGTGGTGTGGGAGAGAAAAGGGTGATTTTCGTTTGTAGTTTCAAAAAAGGGTCATCGAAAGAACCCAATTGCTGTGTTTTACTCTATGAATTCTTAGAGGAGGGGAATCTGCTCTTCCGTTAACAGATTTCATATCTCCATAACTTCCGTTTGCTTCCAAAGTTCAAAAAGTTTCGCATTTGGCAAAATCATTTTTCACACTGGTCCTTACTCTGCATGCGTTCTCTTTAAGGGTGAATTTAGCATCTATTAAATAAGGAGAAGCAGATTAAGCTCAGAACAGAATATGCTAACGACATAAACAAATTTTTTTAATGGCCTTGGATTGTGATTTCCGCTAAGCAACTTCAATTTAGTGTAATAACAAAAAACAAGCATTGCACACAAACACAACAGTGAAAAGTCTTAGAGGACTACTTCTTTCCATTGCTTGTGGGATATAGCAGGACTACGCCTATTACTTTTCATCAGTGAAGCAAGCAGAACGCATAATAGGAAGTCTTAGAGGACTACTTCTTTCCATTGCCCGTGGGATATAAGAGGGCTACGCCTATTACTTTTCATCAGCAAAGTAAATAAAGTGAAGCGGGCACTGAAGATTGGATTGCATTTTCTATGAGTTTCAGAAAGAGTTCCAGAAAGGAAGCGGTTGCGTATGTGACAAGTTGATAAGTGAAATTGCAAATGCTTGGATCTGCCGAAGGTGATTTTGTCAAATTTCGTTCCAAAGGTTACAAAGTCGCAAAGCAAATCCTCGATCTAGACTATAATGAAATTTTGCGAGAGTATATAATCGTTCGGCAATTCCCATTCATCTGCTGAGGCGAGCACATCAAACATCTTCAAATTCCAGTGTTTGATTAAAGATGCGGCAGAACTTTCTAGCACCCCTAATGTAATAATTTTTCTAACATCTAACCCTTAATCTTAACCACTCAATCAATGATTTCCTTTTACTCCCACACATTTAAGGAGTCATGAGCTCATAATTAAAAAAATGACGCATGTATTCCTTATAGGGGAAAGCGTACGCTTGTTAAAGAACTAAGAAAAAGAAAATTCCAGTACTTGTTGATTTTCTTTAATTTCGAATTCCTTTTCATATGACTTTTTCCATTCTTTAATATATAGTTTCCTTCACTTGCATTGAATTTCACTATTAGTATCCTTTCACTTTCCACTATCCATGTAGAACACAATCATTAAAGATTAAAATTTAGATGTAGATGTGTATACATTATGTTGCTTTTCTTTATGATTACAATTTATTTTAGATACTTACAAGTCATTAATGGTTTTATCTGACCTAAACGATCTTTTAAAAGCGAAAAAAAAGGGTGATAACAAGCCAAGTGTATGTTTTGTGGCGGCAACTGAAAACGTTATTTAAATGTTGTTAACTCTTAAGCACATACGTATGTATACAGCAGCGTAAACAAACATTGCTAACATCATCACAGCATCATGACAGCATCATTATCGTTTTAATCTTATAGGTCAACCGTTTTTAGAAATAACAACAAAACCAAAAAAAAAAAAAAAAAAAAAAAAAAAAAAAAAAAAAAAAAAGCTGAAAAGGTAAAAAGGATTTTTCTTTTAAATGGTGGCAAATAGCTGAACGCTTGAGTTGAAAAAGAGAAAAGAAATCAAAAAAAATTCTCATCGGGATTCTAACTTTGCTTCTTCTTTTCGCTTACTTTTTTCCTTATATTTATTTATTTATTTATTTATTTTTTCAACAATGATTGTAATGCCATTTGGCAGTTATTTACGAGCTCGTAGTCATGCTAAACGAGCTCTAATTTACATTTATAAAGCTGTTATTGTCTCACTGATTGTAGGCTTTTCGCTTTTCGCTTTTCGCTTCTCTCTTGTCTCTTCTTTTTTTTTTCTTTTTTCTTTTTTAGAGATGGATATACGATACAATGGTGATATTGGTATCATCTACATCAGAGCATCAGAGCATCAGAGCATCAGAGCATCAGCAGCATCAGCAGCATCAGTATCATCAACATTAACATTACTTTGCAGTTGTTTGTTTGTTTGTTTGTTTGTTTGTTATGTTTATATTCTTTTTTAAATGATCACATCACATCCTTGTTATTGTTGTTCGCTTATTCGCTTTGCACAGTGTTTGCTCCCGTTTTGTAGATCGTTTAATGGTGATAAGATTAACAAAACAGTTTTGTAAAACGTAACAAACGATTTTATTTCTCTTTATACGTTATATACCTAGGCATGCGTGCGTGAGTATGTACGCGTGTGTATGTGTGTGTGTGTGTGGGTTTCTTGTCGTAAGGCAACGTTAAATATGAAGGGTTGCGCGATGCATAAAACTTGCATACAATGCATAAATTAAAGTTAAGGATGTTGTTAATGCGGACTGCAAATCTATAGCACTGTGAATAATGGCCCTGACATTTGTGACGATAGTAGTTCCCATTTCTGTTGATGATTTAAGCCTCCTGATGTCATTTTTGAGCGCCATATATAGTGAAGCAAATAAAAATACTATAGTGGGCCGCGGCCCACCATTAACGCCACTTCGCCTCAAACAAGCATTCAAATAACAATATTTCAAAATAAGTCGTTATAGGGGAAGGGGTCAAAGGGTCGAAGGGGCCAAAAGATGTCGGCATATCACGTTTCTTCAAAATATCTCAAAAATCGCACACGTATAGCTGCATACAAATTCATCATCGAACAACTAGTTAACAACAACTGTATGATTGTCACTGTTGTAAACATGAAATTTGAAGATTCGGAAAATAAAAGTCAGCAATTTATATAAACAATCTGGTATGGGAGACGAAATATGTCAAAATTCATGACGTACCGATCATTAGTTCGCAAATTTAGTTGGCGGCAACATGAGCAGGAAACTACAAAAGCATCGTAGCCGTAGCTGTAGCAAAGTGAAGAACTCGTTTGAAGACTGGTGCTATCTACGAATCATACGGTTTCGTCAATAGTCATGGCATCTAAATGTTTTCCATACGGACTTTTTGGTTGATTGTGTTGTGACGAAACTAGGGCTTGTACACCCGTACTTTTTTGTTTTCAATTTTACACCTCCTACTATTCGAGCAATTTTTGAAGTAAGCCTTATATAGATTGCTCAAGTGTCAGTCACCCTGATCTCGAACTTCGCTCATGCGAAGGATTCCACTACAATTGAAAAAAGTTGGAAACGTTAAAATATTTTCTTTTTCAAGCCTTACAAAAGTTCCTGTTGTGTGTGGGAGTGAGCGAGCGCGCCAAAGGAGATTGGAAAGAAGAAAAAAGACTTTAAGGTGGATATCATTAGTCGAGCGGAGAAATCATTAAAGGGTCAGGCGGACAAAGGCACAGACAGACAGATGAAGGGGCAGGCCGAGCGATAGAAGGACAGTCGTACGGACGGAGCATTTGTAATCGCTAGAAATGTTTGACAGGTCTGGCATACATGAAATCACATAATTAAAATCGTTCTCTTGGAGCGTTTCAAAGCTTTTTATAACCCATACAAACTGCTTCATTATTTCAAGTAATAATAAGGAAAAAATGAAATCAACGAGAAAGCAGAACACCAATATTTAACTTTGGAATTTTTTCGTAACAAAAAAAAAGAGAAGAAACAGACCCGAAAAAGATTTTGTATCTTCACTGGTCATCAAAGGGAAATTAACTAACAAGCCGTTGCTAATAAGCTGTTAACAAATTTCGACCATCACAAGTAATCGCTCCACTTCTTTTGGTTATCTAAACCTGAAAACGCATGTGCGTTTGAATGTGTTTGAATTATATTCTGTTGAATAATTAACAAGATATTTGTTAGAATTCACTTAACAAATAAAAAGAAAACCCAAAAAGTGTAAAACGTCACTTTTTTATTTGTACCCATCAGCGAAGTATGCGGGTATGTTCATATTGTCGAAACCTTTGCAACACCTTTGCAGGAGGAAGCTTCAGAGACACCATAAAGTATGTGTATGCCTGATAAGCATCAAACTATGAATCGGTTTGAGCATGTCCTCGTCGTGTTCTACCCGTCTGTCCTCGTCTTTGTAATGTCTGTGCCAAACATTTTCCTGCCCATCTGCTCTATATCTGCTCTAAATTTATCGATAGCATTTGAAGTTCCTGCACACAGAGAAGTATTAAAGACAAACCAAACCGGCCAACAGACATGGCGACTCATAAACCCTACACCATAACCAAAAAAAGGGATTGGCTACCTCTGCCCAATATTAAGAAGTATCCAAACTTCGTTTTTCTAAAGATGAAGGTAGCGGTTATATAATTTGGGTATTTATTTAATAATCAGCAACCCCAAGAAAATGAGAATATAAGAAGTTCGTTAGCAATACGGACCAATGTATGGCTATCTCTTTCTTATAAGGGTTTTTAAAACTTCAGTGTATTTTAACCAGGCTCTGGTACTGTTTGTCTTGCCTTAGTATGAGAAAAGCTAAAGGTTCGCACACGCAATGATTTTGATTTGGTCTCAAACGTCTCTCCAATACGGACAAAGGTCCGAACAAAAGCCGAAATATTCAATTCGTTTGCATGGATTGACTGTTCTGTCCTCTTATAGCAGCAACAATTAGAATTTAAAGTTAAAAATTGACGAAAAAGTAGAATTTCAATATGTTTTCCGAGAACAATAAAATTACATAAAATATTAGATAATCTTGACAAGTTTCAGGTTTGCAGCTGATCATCAAATTACGAAATATAGCAATAAGAGATTTTACTTGTCACAATTCGATGAGATGCTGGACGAATGTCTTTTGTAATATTCATTGATAAACGAGTAAAAACACTATAGAGGGCCATGGCGACCATTGAATACCCTATACCGCGTAGTCGTCTAACGATTTTGCAAAATAAGACGTTCAAGGCCTTTTTCAATAACGTTCGTGGCTGGTCGAATGGCATGAGAAAATGAAACGGACCGACGCACAGGCGGTCGGACCAGCCTAAATCAGTTTAAAAAGTGATTGTGAATGCATTGGCATAAAAAAAAAAAAATGACAAACTTACCTTATACCTCAAGTGGTGTAGAATATAAAAATTCTTACTAAGCGGTTGTGTCTGCAATGACCGCAAAGCTGACAACCTTAATATTTGCATTATCGCCTATGAACTCTTCATAATATAATAAAAAGCTTTTCTATACTCTACGAACGCAACAGATCCATAGATCTTATCGGAATTGACACTCCGATCGATGAAAGGTTTGAGTTAATGTTAATGTCATTTATAATCCAATCTCGCCTCCGTTTATTTGTAAGGTAGCTGAATAAGAAACAATTCAGCAGTGCTTTAAATCAAATGAATTTAAAAAAATATATAGTAAAAGTATATTTCAATCGGCGCAAACCCTGCTATATTTACCATAATTGTCAGTTTAATTTGATTTGAATAAAAAGTTCAGTTCATTTTCAGGAATTTTTAACTTTAACCGAAAAGAGATATCGGTTGTAAAAAAAAAAAAAAAAAAGAACAGGAAATATGTTGAAAATAACGACGATTATTGCCGTTTTATTGCTCATCCCGTACCTTGTGCTCGGTGGTTTTTTAGTGTATTTCCTTTATGGGGTGGAAAGCTGTCACTCCATGTGGTACTATAATATCGATTTCGATGACTTAGAGATAGACGAGCACACATTAGCAATAATCGATAGTTATTATAAAAATACAACAGTAATACCAGATAGAAAGTTGGATAGTCATATAGGTGAGTCTATATATGGCGAATCTGAAGCAATAACAGAACAGGATGATGAAGATGGAGCCGATGGATTAGATTGGTTAGATATTAACAGTTTGCGTCCGCCAAGCAGTGTAGTTTCAAACCGTCCTTGGCAAGCACATGGAAAGCCATCAGAAACAGCCGAAGAGAAAGGGGGGGACGAACATAGCCCGGCGAAGAAAGCTGCTGCATTAAGTCCCACAAGCGATTCAGTTGAACGCCGACGCAAAGTAAAGTCCAGTAAGCGCCACCGCAGTGAGAAGACTAATAAAGGCCATCGCACTGAAGATACCGGTCGAGATCTTCGCTTCGAAAACAAAAAGAGTCGTAAAGCTCATAAGACCGGTAAGAGCGGAAAAGTGGATAAAATCGATAACATCGACAATATCAACGACACGCTTCCAGGAGAAGTTGATGAACCGATGCCCACGCCATCGCGATTTGGACAACAAAATTACTGTGCATCACCGTATCATGGCATGCTATGCATGCTCGGTACTATTCTTATGGGCTTAAGTAAGTACATCGTTAACAATTTACAAATTTTGCCAAAACTTATTCCGCGCCATTTTGAATTTCGGAATTTCAGGCATTGTGACGTTTCGCGTCTTGCATAATGTGAAGACACGCCTTGTGAAGTTAGTGCATACGATTATAAACTCAATCGCCATATTAATACTCTTCGCTGGCGTGGCAGCTCTCCAATTTGAGACCCTTCAAGTCCATGCAGCCTCAGCGTTTCATATTGTGTCCTCTTGGCTAGTGTTAGCCTGCCTTCTTCTCGAGGTATCGTTGTGTCCCTCGGTCACGCAGTGTATTCGATTAATTATATTCTCATTACAGTTCCTCACCGCGATTCTCTTCTTCTGGATACTGTTCAGGGGCAGTAAAAATCGTTTGTTTCTTGCCCCGTTTCATGATATTTTCGGTATTTGGATATTTATTTGCCTAGTTGGCTGTTGCTTATCGGGCAAACGCGTTGTTATCGGCGATTATACAACTGCGAATATTTTCAAATTTTATTGCTTTACCTATGGGGCCTTTGTAATTGTACTAATCATTTTATTAAGCCCATGGTTTGAATGGGATCTAGTAAGTCATTCACAATTACCTATCGCTTGCTTTCAAAAAACCTAAACTGCATCTCTTGCACGCTCCTTCTGCAGGTGGGCCCTATGTGAATGCGTGCAAGAAGTCGTCGTTATCCTGGCTTGACTGAATCGAATACAAACAAATTTTAAATCGCCTACAAATTTTTTCTTTCTTTTTTATATCAGTTTATTTTTTTGCACACAATTTTACACACAACGCTTTTATTATCGATTTTATTTTCAATAAATTTATTTTCAAATAATTTGTAATCTAAAATTTTTTGAATTTTTAATAACACGACAATCGACGATACGCGTTTATGAGGTAACGACAAAAAGTTTCTCTTACGACTCCAGAGGGAAAATATTTTGAAATTTTCATTGAAGGCACAATTGCTAATTGTTATAAATAATTTCAGAGCCAATTCACCGCCAATTTATTGGTCCTGGTCTAGGGTACATAATCTAATTATAACAGAACGAACAGATCGATTAATAAAGAAAATCTTCCGTAGCCACCGCCTTTATCCTACAAAACTAGAGGCAAAACGATATATAAAAACTCACTTTTTAGACTCTACAATATTCGGGAGGGGTGGAGGATTTTCTCCATTTTTATATTAAAGGATACAAATGGGAATTTTTATGGCGTGTGTTTCGGTTTACGGGGCAAAAAAACGCAGAAAGAAAAGGTGATCGCAGTTTACGTTGCTCGATTTGTCCCATTTTCCATACCAATTCACGTGCGGGAATTTTCACCATTTTTGCTAAACTTTAATTGTTGCAGTCAGAAGAATGTTTGCCGCGTGTCTTCCACAGACAGCCAGACGGGCGGACGCATAAACATGCCTACAAACGCTTTATGGAATATCTGAAATTAAATTCTGGATGCTGCAGACGTTCTAACATACTGATGGTGAATATAAACATTGGCACATACATTCCATGAATGATCCGTCAGTACTTGTAAAAAAATGGAAAAAGTCGGGCCCACCTTGAAACATCATTGTTTTCTCATAATGCCTGCGACACGCAGAAGGCGACGTCACACTACACAAATACACAGTACATCACATACCGGGTCCACCGGGTGTATGTCTGTCCTTCCGCCTATCAGTGTCAGGGAATTGGCGCGGTAAACATTCTCTCGATTGCAAATTTTAAGACATGATATTGAAAATGGGCGTAATCAGTTAGAAGACGTGCCCACTGAGAAACCTCTTAAAAATCAAAAAATGTTGTTTTTTCCCTCGTTAATCAGTAGAAAGAATAGGCGATGCCTACTCTTGCCAATCGTATAGAGCGCCAAAATTTAATTTGCTTTAAATTTTTCTCTCCAAAAAAAAAACCGATGGGTATAAAAGATTCAGAAGTTGACACAAAAAATTGTATGCTTTTTATATCAGTCAAAGACATTGAAAGCAAATATAGGTTAAGGTTCACGTGGAATCTTTTTTACTCAGCACAGCAAGCGATCTGTTCTGAAAGGAGAAGAAGAACAAATATATCAGACACGTATCAGACAGAGAAGTCCCAAAAAAGAGAAATGTAGACGCCGATCGAAGAATGAGGCACACGACGTGTACTAAATTGCTCCGCGACGCCTAGTAGTAAAACATCGGACACTTCCTCCGTCTGGTGAAATGCTTAAAATTGCCTTCACAAGAAGCTTGCAAAAAAGCGCGAGTTCAAAATAAAGCTCGCAGTTATTTCCATAAAAGATTTTGTAGGTATTACACATCTATGGACCGACAGGCATAAATGTGTTTCTTGCTATCTCCTTTCATCGTTTGGCGAACTATTTCAAACCAGCCAAATAATTCCGCACACTTAAGCACACAATATCGGGCAATCATCAATGAAAATTTTTTTCTCTCCCGTCTAAGATTTTATTAAAACTAATACAATTCGTACGAGTTAAGCATAAAATTTGGGTGGCCGAATGAAAACAATGCGAATTGTGATCTCAGTTGTGGCCACAACTTTTCACCGATACCGCAGTAATAATAATAATAATAATAATAATAATAATAATAATAATAATAATGAAAAGATATAACCGACTTTGCCGAGCATAAAGAAAAAGAACATAACTTGAAGAATATCAAACATTTGTTGAAAATGAGTAAAAGATTACGCAGGTAGACTAAGATTTGTGTCCGGAGATGAACAACATATATAAGCAGAGAATACAAAGCAACCAAATAATATCATTGTTAGCATATCAACATGATCATCATCAATATCATTATCATGCACTATACTGAAGGCATTGTTTGTATGGCCTTTATGTATATGCATATGTATATGTATATGTATATGTATATATATGGATGTGTATATGAAAATGTGTGCATGCCATAGGCGCAGGGCAATAAAGATCTGAGATCAGCAGCTTTAGTAGGTGTATCAATCGAAAAAAAAAGAACTTCACAAACGTAAGGCTCGTGTGTGCTTAATAGAAAAAAAAAAAAGAAAAAAGAAAAAAGAAAAGAAAGGAAAAGAAAAATAAAAAGGTAAAATAAACATAAAATTAAGGAATTAAGGAAAATAAAAGAACAGCAGCCACCTAAAGCCACCAAAGCATAACAAACATCGAAAAGCCAAAGTCAAAAACAAAGCCACAACAACAACAACAATAATAACAACAACAACAACAACAAGAGCAGTCACAATAAAATCTCGAAAAGAAATCAGTAGTAAGATGTATGTGGAGGGCGGTTAAAAGAATGTTTTTTCAAGTTTTTTTTTTTGTTTTTTTTTTTTTTTAAGGCCATTGGTGGGCATTATTAACGAAAGCGTGTTCTTAAGCGTATCCAATTTTTATGTCTTTATTTGAAAAGCCCACCATGATAGTTCACTGCGACGACGACCCTAACAACTCATTTCGTAGAATTTCGCAATTCAAGAACAAACATCGGTTAATAGAATAAAATAACAACAGCAACAACTATCCGTTGATGCTGTTGTTATTGCTAAAAGCCAAAGGATTTCTATGAATTACCGCCTTTGGAGATAATCAGCGAAAAAGTCAATGCCAGGACAAGGCGAGCATTTAAAAGTGAAATTAGTGGCTATTAAATATAGACTCAGAGATTTGTAACACAATAGCCGCTTGCTGTTATGCATATATGTCTGAGCGAGACAGACATACGGACAGCCAGACCGAGAGAGAGGATTTGTGGTGTCCTTTTTTTTTTTTAATGAAAACCGCTTGCAATTCGCTTCTTTTTTTTTTTTTTTTTTGTAATGAAAACAAAATCATTAAGAAGTGCCTTATAAAAGTGTTTTCAGACGACTGATATATATATATATATATATGTGGAAACATATTTTAACAACATAGCGTTAATAAGTCCATAACAAAGCAAGAAACACACCCCAATCATAATAAAATATATTTCAATGTAGATGTCCATCGGTACGTTAACGGTGCGTGCGATGTTTCTTGCGAGGCTGAACATTCGGAAAATCTTTTTTTTTTATTGTTAAACTTTTGTTGTGGATTTTTGTTGTTTGTAAACCCTAAGGGCAGCTGTCCCCTCTTTTGAAATGATGGTACATGTTAACTAACTTTATTATGCAAGCAAACTCAGAATATCAGAATATGAAAAGGACAACAACAACAAAGCACTATCATTTAATGTCATGTTGCATGTTAATGTGCGTGTGCGTGTGCGTCTGCGTGTGCGTGTGCGTGTGCGTGTGTTATTGTTTGTGCCTTAACATTTGGTTTCATTCCACACTTTCATGGCTGATGAAAAGTATGACTGACCGTCGTAATTTAGTCATGAAAAACGCCTGAATAAATAAATAAATGCGTATCCATACATACGTCATATACATACATACATACATACATACATACATACATACATACGTAAGTACACACACATAACATATTTGAAAGCATTGAAAGCTTTGCGTTCACAACGATTGCATAGAAGACGTTATGTGTGGTAAAACGGCGGCTGGCATCAAGCGTAGCTGACTGTTTGAACGCAACCTCAGTTCACGTTTGCGCTCAGATAACATTGAAAATTAAGCGATTAAATTGAGTTACGTGTTCATAAAATATAGAAAGCATCTGTCTGTCTGCATGCATGTACTATATCGCATATACTATTGACGCACACCTATCTGTGAACTTACAAATTCTATTTAATCCATTTTGCGGCTTCGTGGTTAGCAACGCATTCGCGAAGATGTTGGAATTCGTTATTTTACATGAAATTACTTCCAGATATTTAAAATATTTCCATTTACATCTGTTGTGGTTGTTGTTGTTGTTGTTATTGTTGTTGTTGTGTTTCTTCGACTTTGCTTTAGCGATCTTTTAAAAGTCACGCTCACTGATCAGTGATAATAGAAGTAATAGACAACAACTTATTAGTCAGCGGCAAGTGATTCGAAGATTTCCTAATTAATTTAATTTCTATTCCGTTTAATTATTTATTAAACAGATGAACAATCAAATTCGACATTTATGTCAAACGCTGTTCTTTTTTTTATTTACGATAACAACATCAAGGTAAAGCGAAATAAGGGGTAGTCAAGACTAGGATAATGTGCCTGCGTGTGTGTGTGTGTGAGAGAGAGAGAGTAATTAGTGTTTGTAGGATTCAGAACAAAACTGTAATTTTTTCATTTGAAAGTGCTGTTCTTAAGCTATACGCAAAAGCCCTTACACTAAAGCGTACGCAGCACATTTCCTTGAAGCTTTGAACAGTTGCGTCGTCCTGCCTTAAAGAACGCAGTTTTCCAGCATAATTCGACAGATAGCACCGCTGAACCCTTAAGAAGGAACGATAGCGGGTAAGTTATGGCATCCAAGCCGAACTCTGTCCTTCAGGCAGAGTAGGCAAACCCTCAACATTCATGATAAAGCTGAATATCTATGGCGATCAGATGGCGGTCGTGGCGTACTATGGTTTGTTGAATCATCACATCACCAAGTAGTGCTACCAACACTGGCTGATGAAAACTGCATTAATGTAGAACGTACAACATTTCAGCACTTCGGGTATAACTACTCGATAAGAGAGCGGATAAGAGCGTTGTATTACAACAATTACAAAGCATTGCCAGTTCGTGTTCATCAAGGTGTCCGTAAGATGACGAGAGGAAAGCTGAAGTAAGTACAAATTTCTGGTCTACAATGGTCGCATATGTAGACCAGAGAAATTTTTTAGCTCGCACGACTCGCACGGGTTAAAAAGATGTATGCCAAACTTTTTGTATTCTTTGGATTGAATTCTTATGCCAGTTAAGAGGCGTTAAGAGTTTCTGAAGGAATCTGCATCATTTCTTTCGACCAGTCGTAAGTTTCCTTGTTCCTTGAGTTCATGTAAAACGTCTTTGCGAGCATAAAAACCATTTTTAGCTGAAATTTTTCAAATCCGCTTGACAAGCTGTTACAGCGACGATATAATTTATTAGAAGAATAATAAGCGATAGTTAAACGCCGCAGTCGATAGGCGTACTGCTTCCAAATTAATCGTTGTGGCAGACTTTTCAGTATAATCGGTTGAATACGTTTGAAAGTGAATTCCTTTTTGGGTCGAGACCGAATTTTCTGCTCGGATGAATTAAAAAAACCAATAAGACACATACACAGCATACTCACACGCCTTGTGTCGACTCCCAGCCTCTCAAATGAAAATTTAAAATTAATAAAAAATTTGGCGAATAATACCGAGTATTAACAGTCGCACCTTTTTATGTGAATTTGAGAACTTTTTCCCGCTCACTTTCTGCGTGGACCTAGGAGATATTTCAATATCTCTTCTAAGTCGTAATAGTGCGATTTGCACTATTTAGCTGTCAAGCGTGACTATGAAAACACAGCAATTTCTTATTATATCGTATTGTTGCCCTGTACAACTTTAGATGCGTTCGAACTGATCGACGAAGTTATCCCGCAATATTTTATATATGTCGGGGAAACTAACGAATAAGTGCGCCTCGACCTCATAGTATGTCACGTGTCGACGTTGCACTGTTAATTTTTGCAGAGCTTCAATATTTCCTGGCGCAATAATTGATTTTAGAAGACTTTCATGCCTTTCGTTGTTGAGCGAACGGCCGTCACATAAAAAAAATCATCGCACGGATATTCTTCCTTTGCAACACAATCACTGCGCTCCAATTGTACCCAAATCACAAAATGTTGTGAGGAAGATTATGCTCAAAAATTTTTAACCACCTAATGAAGCGGTCCTTAGCAGGACACTGTGTTCGAGCGAGTATTAGAAGTTTGCCCTGCTTGACCTGCTTATCGTAATCAAGTTTGCTCTGGACATATGGATAATGCATTTAACAATTAATTGTGTATATTGCAGTTGCAGTTGCAGTTGCTTGCCTATCGTGGGCATGGCCGAGAGCGCGTCAGATTCTATTTTATAGAATTGCACAACAATTTCTTTTTCATAAATGTGCAAAAAGTAACGAAGCAAGAACGCAGACTGCCTGCACATATGAATGTGCATTTGTGTATGTGTACACACTCTCCCTGCTGCATGCTTATAAACCGAAAACTTTTATTTTATACGAACATTTACATATGTAGTTATCTTTATAGGAGTGTTCTGCTCCTATTTTTTGATTCTTTGATTATGTGGGTGAGCGGTAATGGCTGTAGTGAACGTGCGCCCCGTAAAGGCACCACACCTACCCATTTGCCACGCAGCTCACAGGCTGCGATCCATCCCTTTCTCCTACCCCTTTTTCTCCACTTCTTTCTTTGTTACCTACAAAGGACGTCCTCTGAGTCATTCGTTATGTAAGAAAGAGAAATCAGTAAGTAAATCAAGACATTTTCTTCTTAATTAGTTCAGTGTTTCATATCACGCAAGTGGAGAAATTTAGTTTACGCGGAACCCTCTATAGATTTTCATTTCAACTACATTCGTTCGATGTACTAAAGATGGAGAAATATGTCTTTCAGCACTAATCTCCTTGCGATCGATCCGTGATTGGAAATAACAAAATTTTTTTATTTTAAGACCACACCCAGACCATGGACACTGTCGTTTTACTAAGTATCTACTGCAATAAAAGAGAAAAAAAAAAAGCTGATAATAATGCACAGAAAGTCAAAATGAAATGTCCTCTGCTATGTACGAAACTGCGCGGAGTAGTAGTAGGGGGTATTATAATTAACATCGGTCGCCTAAAACAGAGGAGGCTCGCATGGACAATTTAAATGTTACCACAAACAAGAGCAATTTAATAAATACCAACATGTCTACACGGTTAAAGAAAAATGAAAACAAAAAAAAAAAAAACAAACAACAAAATTATATGACGAAGAAAGGAACTTCAGAAGAAAACGTATGCGAGCGATTGTTAAAAAGCTACAAAACTGCGCCGGTGGTCTACGCAAACAAATCATAAATGAAAAAAAACAAAAAAAAAAACAAAAAATTCAACAAATTTTTTAAAATAAGCAAAAAAATAAAAAAAAAAAAGTAAATAAAATAAAACGCAAGAGAAAATATAGAGAGCGATACCGAAAAGCATTATTGACCGAAAACCCAACAAACAAGACACAAATCGATTATGGAGAGGTAGCGATGATGATGATGATGATGCATCCATGAGCCTGTTTTAGTATATCAAGCTGTTATTGTAGCAGCAGACGATAAACACCAACTCAAATAAAACATCTGAGCGTACATATGCGTAAGTAAATGTTAGGCCGACTGACATAGAAGTCAAAGGAAAACTGAAAAATTTGTAAATGGTTTTATTTGAAACAGAGCACTGTCCATATGTGATGGTAGTAGTAGTGCAAGTAGTAGTAGTAGTAGTAGTAGGAGAAGAGCATCATGTGATTACCAAATCAAATATCTACAAGAGCATGAACGTAACAAGCAAGCAGCATCTTCATGTTTACGGATGCATACGAATGTTTGAGGTCTGTGTATATATATATATATCTATATATATATATATATATAAGTATGTACGACTATATTATTTAAGATTCAGATTCTTTCCCACATTGTGTTGGCCGTTGATTGGCGTGCTTTTTACGTTTTTGTTTTCTTTGTTCCTTTTTTTCTCTCTTTTTTTTTTTTTGTTTTTTTTTTGGTTTTTTCATTTAGTTTTATTCATAATGGCCGCCTCTCGTTCTGGTGTTTTGTATGCGAGCGCGCGGTTATATATCATAATCTTAACAACTCTTAACAAGCCATAACAAATTAAAAAAACAAATCACCAACAGCAACAAAAACAAAATTTTGTCTTGTTCTGGTGTTTTTTATTGTTATTATTTTATGCGTTCTTCAGAAAAATAAAGACCGAATACCAACCAACCCAAAAAAAAAAAAAAGCAAAAAGAAAAATTTCACATTTCATCATAATTCTCGCTCCATTTTTTTTTTTGTGTTTTTTTTTTTTTGTTTTTTATCTTTCAACTCAAAGGCGGCCATTGCTGATATAGGTTCTATGGGTTTGAATTCTTATTCGCTTCCACTTTTAAACAAATATTTTTATTTCTTTGGCACAAAATGAAAGATTGTCTTGCTGATGATATATTTAACAACAGTAACAACAGCAACAATAATAACATCATTATTATCAGCATTATTTTCGGCATTTAATTGCTCTCTCTTTTGACGCTCATCCATTGAATACGCTTGATTTGCTTTTAATAATTTTTTTTTCGTTCATGCCCTTTATGGACCGTGATTTTACACATGACTGCAAAAATGAAAATCTCGTTTAATTCTGTTTAAGTTGCTTAAGCTTCTGATGAAGCTGTCCGTTTTAGCGCTTTTCAATCATCACTCATTTATGCTTTTTAAAATTTTTAAAAACGTATAATCATACGTCTTTATGGGTACGTGCGTATTTGCGTTTGTGTTTGTGTATGTGAACGCGTGCATATTTCAAACCAGTTTGAAGTTAATTCAAATAATTTTTTATACAATAATATTTAAGATAACACACCGAAGCTTGCGTTCTTCGGTGGGAAAAGGATGCGGCTGACTATCAAGCTCTTAAAATTCCCAAAGAAAGTCATCCATTACAAGAAAAAAAAAAACAAAAAAACAAAAACAAAAAATTAAATTGCATTTATTGCATTTATTTATTTTTGATCTACGAGCTATAGCTATATATACATTATAGTTACATATATAGTTATACATATTCTATATATATATATATATAGTTAGGTATATTAAATTTTTTATATTTACAAAAATTCCGGGTCTTTCGAAAGATTCAAAAAAAAGCCAAGATTTAAGACAAACGCTTAAAGATTGAATACATTTCGATTGATCGGGTCTCAAAAGGGATTTAAGTGATTTTTTGGAAAACCGAAGAGAAAAACAAAAGTTTTAAGCATCGTTGTCAGACGATAAACTAATGTGTGCTACAACCACTTACCACAGCAAACCAAAGATTCACTTCGAAAGAAGGCTCACTCCTCCAACAGAAACTCATGCAATTCTTAAAAGTTCTACGATTATAAAGATCGCTTCGAAATTCGCTCGAATACTGTTTTCAGTTTCTTTGTTTGTGGATATTCCAACACTTCAAAATTATCTGCATTTTCAATAAGATTTCTAGCTAAAAAAGCTCTATTTTGGATAACCAAAAATATCGTTTCAAAGGTTTATGCAAAAGTAAACCAAAGTATATATATGTGTCTAGGAATCTAGGAATATACATATGTGCGTATCTAGGAAGGAGCACATTTTATGGTTCATGCCAGGGCAACGCTAACAAGTCTATGCATCTTACTACGCATCTACGGCATTTAAAAGTTGACATTTTTACTCTTCTTCTTCTGCTGTTATTCAGCAAATTAAGAACCGAAAATTGGCTGAGAATTCAGTCACATCACAATTTACATACAGTGTATATATGTATATATAACTGGAATTTGTATTTTACTACAGACCTCGTGATTTATTTTCAACGTTCCTTCTTTATAAGTCCAAAAAGTTCCCTTTGATTTTTTTTGCGATTTTATGGCTTTCTCCCTGGGATAAAGGAAAAAGTTGCAATTTTCAAAATTTCTCGCCAAAAGTGGCTAAGTAGTATTATTTTGTATAATTCTACATTGGTGTGAAAACTTTGCACCGGATGTGGCAATTTTTGGACCACCTCTCGTATAACGAAAACTGAAGTTCATATGACAGAAAGGTGTAACTTTCAATGCTTCACGCGTGAATGCTATATCATAAGAGTAATAAAAACATAAAAAAGTTAATTGTACCACATCTGCATCTTCTCGACCTACATTTTGTGGATCCTACCCTAATAAGGATTTTCAGGAAAATTGATCCTTTCTAGAGCAAAAAAATCAAAGTTTTAATATGTGATTATGAAGACTGGCCCATAATAGTAATTTCATGCAAAAATAAAAATGGTGTTAGACAATGTGATATAGGGTATTAAAGATCGGCCTTGTCCGACTACAATGTGTTACTTGTTTTATTTAAATGCTATTTACGTAAGTTTTCTAATCAAGCGATAAAAAATAATCTAAACTAACCACTGACTTTGTTAAGGCTCACCCAAGGCACTCCGTGAATCATCAGTTGTTGACTCGCTGGATACCTGTTAAGATACCTTTTTTCATTTTGTTGCGAAAAATGCAATGACTACTGACTCAACAAACATGCGATCTTCGCTGAGGAAGGTCCACAAAAGAAAAATTGATAAATTGTGCGGCTTCATGAATATAATCGTCGACGTAATTCGGTAACGGATGAGTTTGGCATGAAAGTATTCCCGCGGAAACATACTTAGAAGACATCGACGAACTAAGAAAGAAAATTCTGACTAACCGTAAGCTTTATGCAGGTCTAGACGGAATACGGTCACCGTTGCGCAAATAATTAGCTGTTGGCCAAAAAAAAAAATGCTTGAAATGAATTAATTAATTAGTTCAATGAAATGAATAAAAACTTTTAAACTTTCGTCGAAGTATTCTGGGTATGTACACGAACGCAGACTGTACCAGCGGATTAAAATAATTGCAAGATAATCGGTTACGATTCGTTCACTTCAGGCTCCTACTAATCAGATTGTAGAACAATCGAATTCGAAATTTTATCGCAGCACTACGCATCAGAACAAATGACTGATTTTTCACGCGCTCACAACGACGGACTGGTGATCCATCCATCTTCCGCATTTGGCGTCAAATGATTTTTTGAGACAATGATTTTCAAAGGCGAAAGCATTGACTTTGGCTTTAGTCAACCGTTACTATCATTACGTTTTTCCTTTTGCAAGCGACGCAGTTAGTTACACCACGATGCAGCTGCATTTACGTCGCTACAAGTAGTAGCTTAAGAGAAGCGATTGTCTTATGAAGACCTCTTTTTTTTTTTTTTTCTTTTTTTTTGTTTTTTTTTGTTGAGTAAAGTTGGCCTAAGCCAATAAATTTGTGGCTTATATGTCCGAAGTGCAATACTTTACTGATGAAGACCTCTTATAGGGAATAAATCCTTGTACTTTTTGTGCACTGCCTCTTAAGTTTGAACTGTAAACGTAGCCATATATTTGGTTTAGGAATTGAGTATTACTTGCGATTGGTTTGATCTTATCTTTATAGCATTAAATCATATTAAATTTAGTATAAGCATTAAATCGCATTAAATTGTATGAAAGCGAACACGTAACAGCAATTTTGATTTAATTATATAAATTTAACATCTGGTATCTGGAAAATGTAAAGACTCTTTTTAGAAACTAACGTGCACTGATAGAAGACCAAGAAGAAGAAGAAGAAGAAGAAGAAGAAATAAATAAATAAATAAACGCACACATAGTTATATTATGTATGTAGACATCAATTGCTGACATAAAATGCTAAAATAGGGCAATGATTAGAGCTTTCTTTGGGTTTGGCAACTGAAGTGTTGGAAATTTACGCGCTGCGTTATGGCTGCCATTCATTCCGTGCTGCAATTCATGCATGTCACCTTAAATTACATCAAATGCATATTAAAAACTATTTCTAGAGACTTAATACCTTATTTCTCTGCATTTTTTCTTTATTTTTTTATTTTTTATTTTTTATTTTTTTTTTATTTTTATTTTCTTCTTCTGCTATCAAAGAGAAGAATGAGGCGCATTCCTTTCCATGAGGCAGCGCAAGATCCTCTTGTTTGTTTGTTTACCTTTTATTATAATTGTATTGGTTTTGAGTAGTTCAAGTTTATGGCTGACAGTTTGATTGACATATTGTGACAAGTTTTAAAATAAAACACGAAAGTTAACAAGGAGTACAACGAGTGTCTTACTAATATTATAAAAAAAAAAAATCCAAAGATAAGAAAATAGAGAAAAAAATTAATTTAAGAAAATATATATTTAGAAATGTTTCTTCTATTAATAAACGAGAAGTACGCATTTCCCCCCCCCGATTTAAAACCATTCCTTCGGAACAAATCTTCGATTCCTCCCACTTCAAAAAAAGACATTACACGTTATCTCATGATCGGTGGAGCGACTGATTATTAACACAGCTGCGTCACTTTCTTCCCCGCGTAAGCATTCGAATACAAATCAGCGAGTTAAGCGAGTGGATTTTAGGACAATGTCGTACACCTTACTG
>KK502436.1:365567-408069 GCA_000688735.1 Glossina austeni | reverse complement strand
GTTCAGCTCTAATTGCACCATAATTTTCTAAAATAGTTTAAGAATGTCAACGATGTTTTTGTATTAGTGTTTTACTATTGTTTTACAACTTTTGTATACGTTAACTTTCGAACTTTCGAATGTTGTGCTACGTTGCGTTGTAATCGTAATTGTTTGTTGTGCATTATGTCAACATATAATATTGCGGTGATTCGGTTTTTTATTTTTATTTTATTTTTTTTTTTTTTTATTTTTTTTTTTTTTTTGCTTTTTGTACGAGAACTTGTGTTCAGAGATCTTTTACCATACAAGTATTTAACACCTCATACCAATGTTGTGGTTTTTCCACAACATTCATTGTGATTAACTTCAAACTATACGTATACGTATGTAGTGAGGAATGTAACTAATACTATTTTCTTTTCCTAGATGCACGCCACCTTAAACTGACAGCGTACGCACCAATGTTATCATTCCCTTTGTAACATTTAAAAATAGCCATTGAAATACACACACACAATACTCTACCATAAAGCTTGAAAGTAAGCTTACCCCGCTTTCAGGAAAACAATTTCAACAACAAAAAACTTCAAAGCGAATATTATTAAAAGTCGATATCGATTTGAAATTAAAGTCCAGTATTCTTGGGATTCACATCAGCCAAACATGCACACGTACAATGCGTTATTTTGCATTTTATAGTACCTTGAGGAACCTTTTTTTCGATGTTTTTTATAAGTTTTGCTTTGTTCTTACGTGTGTTTTAAAAACATAGAGTTCTCCTAATATTCTTAATTCACCTTTTATAACAGAAAAACGTGCACTTCATATGTACTTCATAGAAAATAATTATGTGTGCAAAAATGAAACCTAATATTAATTCCTATTGTTAAGCCCTAGAGTGATGTAACTAATACGATATTGCGCTGCCCTTTTAATAATAAGGACTTGTTGTCGCCTACTTGCCATAGAACCCGCCAAATTTCTCAAAGTGATCATACCAATCCTCTCTCATTCCGGTAATATTTCAAGTTCAAGTTCCTTACGCTTAGAACACTCTTTACATTTTGAGAACACCTTGGGGGAAAGTACTCCAGAAGCCATAAGCTCTCAATCACTCTGGTAATGGCATGTTGCGTGATTGGGAAAACTCTTTTGTAAACCGTGCGACATGAATACAAGCGTTCTTTTGTTGTAACATCCAATTATTACCATATAACGCACCAGCATAGTCTACTCAGTGGTTCTCTAACAAGTCAACATATCCCGCTGCGTCCATTTTTCTGGCTACATGGCCTACTTTTGACTTTTTTCATGTTTCAAACGCAGCCCATATCCAAGTTAAACTTTTTCTCATCGCTAAATATAATATTTTCGAACACTTCCTTTCAAAATTTGTTCAACTTGGTTTGGCAAATTTTGTATTCAGATCCCAGGCCTTTAGCGTCCTTAGGAAGTTGCTGCACACGCTGTCTCGTTACTTTTAGGCCTAATAAAATTCTATCTTTATTTGCTTGCAACTCATATTTTCATTATCAGCTGAATGCCGAATACGCCGCGTGGTCTTCTAATCGACGGTTGGCATGTGCCCGCTATGCTTATTGCTACCATGGTTTTTAGGGTCTTTTAAAGAATTTGATTTCGTAATGTGGTGACGAGTTATCGCCAATTTTCTTAACAGCAAGTCTCATTCCTTCAATTTTCCCGTATTCTTCATCCGAAAGTTCATCCCATTCGACATTTTCAATTAGTATCATTAGTGCATTTTATATAGAGCAAAAGGAAAAATTCTACGACTAAAGGTAGGGTGAACACCAGCGACTAAGACTATTCCTTCTCCTCCTTTTTTTAGGTAGATTATACGATTAGTTNCTAAATATAATATTTTCGAACACTTGCTTTCAAAATTTGTTCAGCTTGGTTTGGCAAATTTTGTATTCAGATCCCAGGCCTTTAGCGTCCTTAGGAAGTTGCTGCACACGCTGTCTCGTTACTTTTAGGCCTAATAAAATTCTATCTTTATTTGCTTGCAACTCATATTTTCATTATCAGCTGAATGCCGAATACGCCGCGTGGTCTTCTAATCGACGGTTGGCATGTGCCCGCTATGCTTATTGCTACCATGGTTTTTAGGGTCTTTTAAAGAATTTGATTTCGTAATGTGGTGACGAGTTATCGCCAATTTTCTTAACAGCAAGTCTCATTCCTTCAATTTTCCCGTATTCTTCATCCGAAAGTTCATCCCATTCGACATTTTCAATTAGTATCATTAGTGCATTTTATATAGAGCAAAAGGAAAAATTCTACGACTAAAGGTAGGGTGAACACCAGCGACTAAGACTATTCCTTCTCCTCCTTTTTTTAGGTAGATTATACGATTAGTTTAGCAGCCTTAATAAAGTTAAATATTTTATTGAGCCATTAAGTTCTAAATGCATTTTCAAGATGTGCACAGGGTTAGATGTTCCGACGACTAGAAAGGTTTCGCCATTCACGAAGCGCATGTTCAATCGTAAGATGTTGTCCACAAGCGCAGATAGGAGAAGTAGAATTCTTAATGATCCATTGATGTGTTGCAATGGTATGCCCAGATCGGTTTCTTGCAAATGTTTTGGTCTTGGTTTTCCCGACGTTGTCGAGTTCTTTCGTCACTTTTCTCTTTGATTTGGTTAATAGTGCACTTTTGAAGTTCAAACTTTTCATTTAGAAGTAAACCTATTAATACACCCCTATTAACCTTCGCAAAGGGAGAGTATATATGCATAACAATACATTGTGAACCCAAAAATAATTTACCAAACTTTATATGTGTATATAATTATTTGTCAGAAAATTGTATACAACCTCGTGTTCAGAGTTCGCAAGACTATCAATAAATTTTCTTACTTATTATTTACATTTTATACATCGTTAGGATGGGGTGTACGCTCAGAGAAACTAAGGCAAAAGTAATATAAAAATTATGTATTTTAAAAATGTGGCCGGTCCTTGTCCGGCATCTTGTAATTGCGAGCAATGTAGAGAACAACTAAAGAAAAATTATATACAGAATCGTATGAGGAACAAACACATTTATATGAAATCCAAACCGGAGTTTTTAACACACTTGCATCATATCTACAATGGAATGGTAGGTCAAACCATCTTAACTAATAAATTCAATTTATTTACAATTTATAGCCGTAAACAGAGACGATTGCTTCTTATATGCATACAGGAGTCATGAAAAGCTCGCCTGCTGGCGGAAAATGTGTACAAAATTTTTTTCAGGGGAGACAAACGTTAGTTTGCGGAAGGCTTCGGGTATGCCAATGTACGGGGAGCCATCTTCCGCCTAACCAGTACTACCATGAACACACTCTTATCTTAAGGTAAGTCCAAGCCTAAGAGCGACTGTATTTAATAGTCACACTACACGCCTACACTACGTCGAATAGCATAGGACAACTTTATTCATTTTCATGATAAAACACCCGCCATACATACATACATACTAGAGACATACCTTATTTCCACGTACAGGCAAACTTCTGATGGAATCGCTATTATGGGTGGAAGACATAAAAGATGAACTTACATGGTCCAAGTAATCTTTTCTATTTTCATTATAAAATACTAAAAAGAAGAATATGTTGCCATAGAAGGGCTCAGTTTTCGTGAGAGCTCTTACAGGGGGCACAAGGGGGAGAGCTCTACAATAGCGCCTATTCGGACTAACCTATGAAGTAAAGTATGCGCACCTGCTTAAATCGCTGATGTAGACTCCTGGTTATTGTAGAAATATATTTAGGGCAATCATCTTTTGGAGGCACGTCTGCCCCAGACGAAAATTTGATGCCCACGACGTCAGAAAATAATTCACATGTACAAAGCAACCGGTCACTTTCTCAGTTTAGTTGGCCTCTTGTGAGTAATTCGTGTAGCTTGTACTTTATGAATGAAATCTTTGATTTTTTTTTACTTTGGAGCGTATCAGGACTACTGCGTAGATTAACACATTTGGACGTCTAAGAAGAATTCCCGTTTTACTACGCCATCCAGTTTAGCTGATCGGCTTAAAAAAGATTGTATAGAATTTATATAGTTTTTTGCGGTATTTAATAAGAGAGTAAAAAAAAAAGTGGCGATCACTGTTTCACGCCTCTCACAGTGTTCAAATGCTTTTTATTTATATAGTCGCAGTTATGCGCGCTACGAAAGCGCACAACACCACAGCTAGCAAATTTATATTCGTTTTTGTATCTTCTTTGAATTTATCATTTATCTCCACTAATCCATATATCTCAACGGTAGTGTTTTTTCTGTTTTTATTTTTGATAACTCAGTAGTTGTTTTTTGTCCATTTTTTGTTTGGTTTTTTATTTACTAACTTAACTTTGTGTCCTTTAAATCTTTTTTAGTAGAGTGTTGTGATTTTTTGCTTTTTGTAACGTGTCAAGAATGGTGACATATGTTTTTGTAATAACACAACAGCAGGGATTTGTTGTATTTCAATTTGTTTTTCGCAATTGAATGGGGGTTGCGGACAACCCCTTCAACTGGAGAGGCTTGGACCGCCGTAAGTCACTCTTAATAACTTCTATTTATACAACGCATTAATAGGAAAAAATTTCTGCGAATTACAAATCGCTAAAGCACGTAGCGGAATAGAGTGCAACAAAAAAGCTAAGGATGTTGCAAAAGCTTTATCATCGAACAACCCCAAGGATTATAAAAAGCTTAAGGAAAACACATTTCATATCGTAAGTTATTTAAATAAAATTTCTTCTTCATGGTTGTGAGACGATTTTATTATTAGGAATAATTAAATTGTTTTGGATGAAAATCAACGCTTGAAGCTTGAAAATTTTACTTTCAACAACATTGCCAACGTGAATAGGGCTAAATGCCTATGCTTGGGTCCTAACTCAAAACAGGGCCTCGTATTTCGCTGCCCAACGCCGAAAGTTCTTTGAGAAATTGTTGGGCATTTGTTAGAGTCGTTGATCCATATATGATGCGTTTCGTTGCATTGCTCGTTTGCTTCTGACGCACGTAGTCCACCAGATTTTGATATTCAATATAATTTCCACCCCCTACTATGAAAACTACGGCATCCTGAAATGGTGCACGATTTTTAGGCATTACGTCGCCCCCTTTCAACAGTTTGGGATCCAAGTAAAGGTAATCATCAGTATCGGGGTTACTGCGGCATTCCATAATTTGTTCAGTTAATTTAGTAACTGGCAGGCTCTGAAATGGTAATGAGAAGAAAATCATTTTCTGTTTTTTCAAATCAAATATCAATCAAATGTCTAATCAACCTGTGCAACCAGTTTCCTATAAGCTGCTACCTGTGCTAAATTTATTTCTCTTTTCCTTGACCGAATTCACTGGGCGACGCTGTATTATCTGTACAACAATGGCAATTGTTGACCACGCCTACCAAATATTGTAATGGCTTTTTAACTGTATAGTATCTGTGGTAAACATTCTCCCGTTAACGAAAATGACGATATCGCCTACAAATTTACAAACGAATTTTGAAGTGATCTAAACTTTTCGAAGGACACGCCTATAACGCCCGCACACCTGTGCGACAAAAACTTTTATTTTGAAAATGGAAAAAATCAACCATGCCCACTCCATATTAGAGGGCAAGAAAGTTTAAATCTTTTTCTTTTTTTGGCGTTTTTAAGATAACGGCGATGGGTATAAAAGATTCGGTCACGAGCAAATATAATTTTCTTACCTTTTCAGGTTCATTTGATTAGGCGTTCCTGAACCCAGTAGCAGATAAGCATTGTTCCATCTATGAATATACTTTTTCTTTTCTTTCCGCGATCTTTCACAATTTCCTTTCATTAGTTTTACTATTTTTTCTATGCATTTACTGAATTTTACTGCTATTCAACGGCAATTTAAGTTTTATGAGTTATTTTTAGACTTACATGTCGCTTCACTACTAAATTTTTAACTCCTTCCATAACAAACGACGATCCTTGTGATACAAGCTTTGAAAACATTGAAACTGTTTTGGTGCCACCACCCTCATATTGTGTCCCGGGATTTGTTGCCGACGAACGATTTAATATGCTTTTCCAGCGTTGTATATACGCTAGCGATGATAATTCACCACCCGCCTCTTGCAGGACCTCCTTCAGTCGTTCCACTTCAAACTCAGGAACGTTTTGCGAACAAATGTAGAAAATCACAAATAACCGCAATTTATCCTCAATGGTACCGAATTCGGGATCTTTGAAAAGTTCAAACAAAGGTTTATCTAAGGTTTGCTTAGACATGATCTTTTCTTCTAATTCGAAAAAAGAATCTAAACGTCGCGCTTTAATGCAGTTTAGTATAGCAGTTGCAATCTTCGTATGCATGTCTATTAAACGTTTCTTTTCCATGAGTTGAGGCAGAGAATTTACAGCGCTCGTCAGACGTGCTGTCGTGTCATTTACCATAGAAAAAGCTACTTCATTTTCACCGTCTATGCCCATAAAAGTTTTCAAATGTTTGATTTCCTCTTCGGAATTGCGATAAGACTCCAATTCCTCCTGTATAGCCTCAGCAACAATAGGAAAGGGGCTTCCTTTATGGGTGGCCCAAAAGCGATCGTTGCGGTCCAAATCACAGGCTTTAGGCTTTTTGCGCACTCCTAAGACATTTGATTACTGTGTAAATGCTTGTCAATATATATTAAGATTTACATACCTCCACTCGGTGCATCATCTTCCACATATACTAAGTTTAAACCCAAATCCAAAACGTCATGTACCAAAGCCTGATAAGACCAGGTGTGATGTAACGGTGTGGCCAAGTCTATATTACGATCAAGCAACAGCAACACCGGTCTTTGGAAGCTAAATATTCCCCCACCAGCTTGCGTGGCATCCATATGAAATAAATTTGAACGAGCATCCCAAAGGTTCTCTCGTAGCTTTTTCTCCAATTTACGGGCAACCATTTCAGCGGCCGTATTACGTGGACATCGGATGATGGGCACATTACCCAATGTAACGAATGCCGCAAACAAGGAATCCACTATAGAGTCCATAAGAATCTCCATCTCATCATCGCGTGCATTAGCCCGATTAATGCTATAATAGGACAGTTGCTCGCCCTTTTGGTGTTTCAATATGAAGAAATCATCTTCCAAACTGATAAAATTAAGATACTGGTCGTAAACCCTATGTATATTGGCCACACATCCTGCTTGTAGCGCGGCAGCAGCTAAATCTTCAATTTTTTTACGTGAAATAGGAGCCAAAAAATTTAAATGGTAAATGTCGTATAGACCACTGGAGAAATCTTGTTGTATGCGGTCAAGATTTTCATCTGTTGGCAGGCAAAAATAAATGGCCGGCACATCTGGTATAGAGTCACGATCGGAATGTAATTGACTGTATAATAAAAACAAAGGTAGTCGCCACAAAATATAACTTCTTTAAGAGCGATACATACACATGCAATGTCACACCCAATTCCCTTAATTCTTTTATTGAAATTATAGGCGAAATTATGTCTTGACCCACTCGATCATAAATTAGTATTTTCCAAATTGGCTCAGCAGCTAACACCTTCACCTGTTGCACATTCAAATTAAGCATTTGTTTGATGGCATCTAAAATATTTGAACAAATTTTCTTTTTAAAGATTTATTCTTCACTAAAAGTCTAAAAATTCACTTGTTTTTCTTGCTTAGTTTCTTGTAACTTACTTATTTGCCTTTCTCTTAATGTTAACATTATGTATATGTACCCTCTGGATTACTTATTGTTTTCTTAATATAAAATCATTTGTCGATTTTGCGTAGAGTTTAGATAAATTGGTGTAAATATTAATGTTTTTATTTTTTATGTTAAATTATTCTGAAACGAAGTCATTTCTTCTTTTGCAAAAAATTGTTAAATGACATGAACACGTCACAACAATATTCGAAAAAGCAGCTGTTTATACAAAACAATATATAAAAGGGCTCAGAATTGCCATACCAAAATAATCCAAGCTATTTTTATAGAAAGGAGTTTTTTATATTCGAATTGTGTGAAAGGAAGAACATACCTAAATATCTACTACGTACTAATATTCGAAATGTTAATTTTAAGAAATATTACATTATTATTATATAAAATTAAGTTAACTGCAACTTTAAATTTATTATCTACGATACATCGTCCTATAAATTCATACATGTACAAGGAAAAGAAATAAAAGTATATATTTTTTTAATTTTACTTTCGAACATACAGGGTTGTCCTAACGTAAACAGGGCAGCAACGTAACTGCAGACTATATGAAAATGCGGAAGATTACTGAATATATTTCATTTTGAATTGAACAATTTGTGCCGTGAGATATATACATATGCATAAATAAGTACATATCAAGTAAATAACGGAATGATTACAAAAGATTATGATCACAAAAGACTATAATATTGTCTTTCACATTATATTGTCCGAGTTTATTTTATTTATATTTATTCTATTTTATGTAAATTAATTTATATGCTTTTATACTTTCTTTTAGCTTTGTTTTATTTGTTTCGAAATACTTTCTACGTTTTCTTTTACATTTTGCGAACTTCTATCGAGAGAAGCCGTCATGATTGTCATGAGCCGCTGGGCTTTTGGTTTGACTGGTAAAACATTCGTACAAGAGCACAATTTAGATTTTACTATATCATGACCAAGGTTGGTCTGTAGTGCTGTAAGAGTTCTCACGAAAAGCAACCCTTCGAACTTCGTCGAAGTAATAATTCTACGCACTATTTTATTATTGACAATCTAGGTTGACAAGTTTAACATTAGCATGTTCCGACAACAAAGCGTTAAGCTGGAGCACGATTCGTCAGCATTAAAAAACCCAATTCATACCACACAACCCCTCAATTAGGGCCTAGGTTCCGAAATGTACATTATGAGTTCGGAGTACTTTCAAAATTACGTAATAATAGCAAAACAAACTGCGGTGGGAAGCAAAGCTACAGAGAACCTTCGAACGTGCTACTATGCATTAAGCTACTGATGTTAGTTTTTCGAAAATTATTTTAAATAAACTTTTTTTAAAGGCAAAGAAGTGAAAACGTTGTAGTCGGGCAATTCTGTAAGCAAATACCCTACACAACTTTGCTAATAAAAGTCGGTTAAACTTTGTTAAAAAAAATTTGGTTTCCATCTTAAGCCTTCTTATGAGAGCCCTTGCATGAAAAGGAACGCAGACGATGAACTTGACGCGCTCCTACTTAATCTTCTTGTGTAAAATTTACTAAAATTTAGACCTTCTTGTCATACAAACGAGGTTTGTTTTTCATATGGGTGAGGTGTAAAGAATGGACGAACATGATCGAAATTTGGTACAGTTGACTGTTATGTCACACTACTACCATTGCGGATTATTTCTCATGGTGCGAGATCAATTATGACGTCGAAATAATTTAAAAAATTTGCGCAAAAATATATAAACAGATATCGGGTGAGCGGAAAGACTTAAATAGATTCAGAAAATGATTCTGAATCGATTGGTTGTCTTAAGTCATTTTGGTTGTTGTGTGTGGTGCGATTCAGTGCCTCTGCCCAAGCTTATCTTTGATTCATTTTCTGCGAAATAGAAAAGTGCTCGATAAACCCAACATTCATTCTCTAGTAGGTAAAAAAGTAAAAGGTCGTACTTGCTTTGAAAGGAAACATGGGTAAAACATCTGCCCTGTATGTAAACTTGTGAAGTTAATAGAATTTATTTTTATTGTTAAAACCCATAGAAGTTCTAACCTTGTCGCAGTTATTGGAAAAGGTCCTCAAAAGATTACTTCTTCATGTACACCTAACATATACATATTATGTACCGTACTTTTCGGACTATAAGATGAGCCATTTTACATGGAAAAATGGACTCAAATCTTGTGTCCGTGTTACGGTCCGAAGGTAACATTGGATTATCTTTTCAATAAGTCGTCTCTAAATTTGGGGGACGTGAGGTACGACGGCAATAGTTCAGATGAAAGTAATACCAACGGTGACTTTAACGAGACGAGTGATAGTACCGAAAGGGGTGACAAACTGTATCTTGCTAGTGCGAGTCATGTTAACAATAATTCAAAATTTTGTTCCGGTAGTAATATTGAAATATATTTTTCTAAAAACCATCTTATAATTTGAAGTGCGTCTTATCGTCCGTCGGGTCTTATGGTCTGAAAAGTACGGTACGCGTATATCCCAAGACATTCGACACTTTTTAAATCGTTTCAAACTACGTCAATGTATGTAAATGGACCGTATTTTGCTATTAATTAACGTCTCATTCACTTTACTTTATAATGCAAAAGTGCATTTATATAAGAATTGGTCTGGTGTTTACTATTGAACATGAATAGTTCGTTTTATTGCACAAACAAATTTACAAATTTATTGAAAAGTGCATTATGCGAAGCTTTGTATTGTCAACATTTTCTTATAAAGAGAACACAGCCCTGACGACGATCTTCAAATGGTGAGCTAAAGTCAAAATGCAATTTCATATCAAACTTCTTTTATTAACGGCTTGGCTTCTAACAGCCGGGTCAACACCAATTTATTCTCCCGTTGAGGGACCAACGCCTTGTTACTCGTACAATTCAGTCAATGATGGTGGTCTTCCTTATGACGGCTATGACTATTATGTCATTTATAATAATTACGAAGATCATTATCCTGCATTTGAAGGTCCTTGTTATTGATAAAGAGATCATCCGCAGTGACTTCAGTATATAATCAAATGTATATTTAAAGTTTTGTAAATTAAAAATTTGTTAAATAAAGTGATTCTTCACAAGTTGTGCAAAAGTGTTTGTGAAATCCTAGCTTGGATGAATGGAATAATTTATACGGTTCGCCGTTGAGGCAAATGTCGATAAATAATTAAGAAACGATCGTCAAGAAGCGCCGGCCTAATTACAGATCGCAAGCAAGGTACAGTTGAAGGAAGGACTTATTTCGAGCTAATCGGTGATTCATGACAATATGGTCAACATTGTCACATGTAAGAGCAGAAAGAGTTCACTAGGGTGCTGAAGATTTCTTATAAGATATTAGATGACCCGCTTAAGAAATTGTGTGAAACTAAGCGAAGGGTGGAAAGCAAACGACTAAGAAAATTCTTTTCATCTTGCGGCGTATCTTTGATGCCAACACAAACTTACAGACAAATACTTAAAATTTTCAAAGAAAATTATTAAACTTGACTGCGTCAGTTTCGCTGCTTCAATAGAAAATTTTTCACAATTTTACAAACGTGGTTGGAAACGCATTACGTGCAGTTTACCGAGTAATTAATTAACTCATTTTTAATATTCACTTTTAAAATATCCATGAGCGGTCGGACGAATGGACGCACAGTGTAAGAGTGAGTGTACGCTAAGTGCGTGTCCATGCTCTGTGGGCTTCCGATACAAAATGCTGGGAGCTATATAAGGTAGGACACATGAAGAAGCCCTTCCATCATTCAAGAGGGGTAGAGAAAAAATTTTGTGAAGTAAGATAAGACAAAATGAAGTATATAAAGAAAGACATGTTCATGCATCTCCCTTTTACTTTACTAAAAGTGATAGTTTAAAGTGAACACTAAACCGCTGAACTTTTCTACATTAAATTGTAAGCTATGTACGTCGCTTGGATATCGGCTTTGTCTAAGTTGGGTGTAGCAGTAGAAGTTTGTAAATTCATTTTCAACATTTAATGAATTATGCAAATCATTCGTCATGACATCAAGAAAAGGGAAGAATCCCCTAAATCGCTAAGCACATATAAACTAATAAAAGAAGAAGAAAAAGAACGTTTTACTACTACGCGAATGACGTACTTCGTAACTAAGGCATTCTGATTTACTTGGGATTTCCTTTGACTAAAAAATTCCATAATTTTCAGTTAAAAAAAAAACTTAGAGAAAGATCGCCTTCGGTAATTCATTTAGAAATTGTATATAAATGGTCTGCTTATAGGCAGTGAACAGCTCAGTCAATTCACTGTTTAGCAAAATGAGATTTCTCGCACATTTTCTGTTATTTACACTGTTAGTGCTTAGTGTCATTTCCTTGTCATTTGAAAAGGAAGCGACGGATCAGCGAACTGGGGACGAAGCAAAATCGCTTGATGGAATGATAACGACAGTGGTTGGTCAAGCAACTCAGCCAGCACGTGAGGAGAGTTTTGAGGAGATGGAAGAACCAAGTCGCGGCGATTGGGACAATAAAGTAGGAGAGGATTTAAATCGGCAGAAACGACAATTGGGTTTGACTTGTCGTGCGGGTGGTAACCGTGCTTGTGCAGCCCGTTGCCGTCTTCAAAGATCTCGAAGTGGTTACTGCAATCGTCGAGGCACTTGCGTATGCCGTCGCTAGAAAAGATATTTAAAATTTATAAAGGGTTTTTTTTTGTATAACCAAGGGCAACGCCCAGCCCCGCACAAAGCAAGGCATTTAGTTTTCCCGATATGTATATCTGTATATTAACAAAGCAACTAATAAAAGCAATGAAATATTAAAAAACAACTCAATTTGTTTTATCCTAAAAACATAAAAAATCTCAAAAAGTTGTTCAATTTGCAGTAAAACTATTTGTGGGAAGTGGTCGGAAAGACGGTCCGATCCGAACCATTTTCAATAACGTTCGCCGAAATATATCAGAAATTTCGGCTTAACACAAAATGGATGCACAGACATCGGACAGACGGACAGAAAAACTTGAATGCGATTGAGAAAACGATCCTGAATTGATTGATATATTAAATGACGGCTCTCTGTAAGTTGGCGCACAACCCGCACAGGTTTACCTTGTGCCTTGTGCCGCAAGTAGGAGAGAAGCTCTGCGAAACTACATTAAAACTATACCTCGATCTAAAGCTTATTGTAATCCACCTAAATATCCGCAATAAAAGTACGCAACTGTGTAGTTTGTAAATATTTCATGTTTACTGTTATAATATTTAATATTTAATTTGGTTGTTTGGGTGATAGGAAGTGCCGGTGAGACTGACGGAGATATTCAAAGTTTATTATTTCGCGTAGAGCTGAAATGAAACGCAATTACTCCAGTTTTGCCACAATTGTATGTTTTGTCACATCAACGTGGTTCAAGTTTATTCTGCCAAGTCCGACTTACTTGTTTTTTTTTTTTTTTTTTGGAAACCAAATGATGTGCTTCGTGCAGTATTTACTTTCATTTTAATGAGGTAATGAGGTAAACAAGGTAAGTCTTTAAAGCACGGTTTCTTAACACATAAACTTATCTCCGGCACACACATGTTAATTTTCTATTGCAAGAACCTCTTCTGTATCCCATTGCTCGGCATTTCAATATACAAGCTGCGAATCCACCCGCGCGACATGTTATACGCCTACGTGGTTCGAGGCTTTGCTTTGTTCCATTTTCAGCTCGCGGAGGTAACCGTAGCTGTAGTTGCTCCACATTCTCAACCGCAGTCTCAGTGCCATCAAGAGACGTTGAGGCGACCGCCAGAAGGCACAAGATCAAGAAAAGAAATCCAATATAAAGTTTCATGATCTTTGTAGTCAAATATTTTTCTAAAGAGTCTTTCTCTGTTGCCTTAGTATTTATACCAGAAATTGTTTTAGCTAAAAAGCCTGAAATGCCTAACAACCGCCAATCAAATAAAAACTCTTACTTACATTAATTAAACATTAGCTGTTTTAGAAGACAATAAATGTTAATGAAACACTAATTAGGGCTAGAACTGTGCAAACACTACGTCTCTTCGTTTGCATTTCGGTCAAATAGTTAGGTAGTGTAGTGTAGTCAAAATTGGCAAACAATTCCAGGAACTTGGGGTTTGTACAGCAATCGATCGACAGAATCTCTGTCAATAAGAGATCTTTTGATTGATTAGAAAATGTTTTCCAAAATTATCAAGAAATATAAGGCATAAAGAAGATAAGAGAGTCATTAGCGGCATTACCGCTCGTTGAAGTCCTAAAGATTTTGTTACTAAGAACCATAGATTGCGTACATAATTGAAGCCAGTATATATAAGAGACTTCCTATCCTTAACGTTTCTCCACTTGTAACATACAAACATAACTTACAACACAACGTTGTCCTAAAACTCCATTGTTTACAAGGCGCTGTATTGGCTAAAAGACCTCATTTCAAGGATTCTCAAGAGTTTGTCACGGCACCTCATTACTGCCCTGCACCACCCTACAATTACTCATAGACCGACTATTCAAGATAAGGCTATATATGGAAGTGGCCGCAAGGTGAACAAATGGATGGATGGACAGACAAACTTAGATCAATTCAGGAAATGATTTTGAGTGAATCGATCGGTAGAATAAGGTCCTTCTACAGTCCACCCACTGCAAGAGGGAGAGATGACTCTGAAGAAATGAACAAGGAGTGAATGACCTTGCGGTGCCCAGTTTCATAGAATTGTGGCAAGCGCTACTTGACTAGCAAAGCATCGGGAGCACTCCTTCGTGTTTTATATCACCTTCAAGGACTGCGGGAATGTCTTGTTTTACAAGTTTACCCGCTTCTCTTATCCTTGCGCCAAATAAGCCTCGCAATGACAACTTCGAAGAAACTCTAGTAGTTTATCAACAACAATCACAATCATTTTCCGGTTATTCTTCCGATGAACAGAACGCGTGAGTATTAATCTCTATATATAAAAGTATGTGATAGCAAATCAAAGTTCGACTTGTTGATGCAATTCATTACCTACGACATCAAAGGAAGTAAAAAATCCCCCAAATTAATCAGTAACAAGTAATAAAAAAGTCGTTAAAATCTTAAAGAAATCACGTATTTGACGACTAAAAGGTCTTGGCTTGCTTAGAGTGCTCTTTACGTAGAAAACTTCGCAACTTTCAATTTCTATAAGTAATAAAAATAATTGCCCGTCGTAGACAATTGGAAGAAGACCGTCTTCAGTTAGCCATTTAAAAATTATATGTAAATGCTTTGCTTACAGACGGTGAGCAGTTGACTCAAGTCATTGTGTAGTAAATATAAATATAAAATTTTGTAGAAATTTTCTGCCGCTTGCGTTGTTAGTGCTATTTGCCAGTCATTTGGAAATGAGAGAACCGAGCAACAAACTGAGGCTCAAGAAAGATCCTTTGGTGGAGTAACAACGACACGGGTTGGTCAAGCAGGATCGTCGGCAGATGAGAAAAGTTTCGAGAAAATGGAAGGACAAACTGACGCTGATTGGATCATTGAAGGGGAAGAAAATTTAAACCGCCAGGAACGGCAATCGAGCTCGACTTGTCATGTTGGTGGTGACGGTGCTTGCGCAGCACGTTACAGTCTTCGATGACCTCGCAGTGGTTACTGCTATCGTTGAGGCACTTGCGTATGCCTCCGTTAGCAAAGATTTACATGAAATTTTTTTGGAAAAATCGATCGTAACGTCTTGCAAGGGACGTACCTGTACTATGATAAAATCAAAGCTTCCACGCGAAAAGTTTCAGAGCATCAATAAACTAACGAATAAAATCGAACAAATGTTAAGAAATAATTTAATTTCTATTTACGTGCAATGCATTTTAATCTGCTATAGACGAAAGCGTTTTTTGTGATAGACTGCTTGAGGCTTGTAATACGCATTCACAAGGCGATATATACTCATGGGGGTCGTGAGACTATGAGAGGATGGAAACAGATTTAAAAACTTTGATTTTTTGGACGAGCAAGATTCCTTATATGCTTTCGCACTTACTTTCTGAAAATTCAAATCGCATGTGCAGTAGAGTTTACCTTGTTTTTGGCTATAGCTCTGGTTTTCTCATTCTCTCTAGTCCTGCAGGTACATCAATTACAGTTGGCACAAAACCTCCATTTGCTTTGTCCGTGTTGTCAAAACCTAAGAAGGGGGAAGCATGCGTACAACTGCAAAAGAATATTTGTAGGTTCTGATATGGTTGTGAAGCTTTCGATCCCTTGCTGTCTGCTTTAAGCTAGTTTACGGCAGCGTACTTACGTACAACACGTAGAGACAACTGTGTGGTTCACACATTTCACAATTAGCGACATAATCATAAAACATATCTTGTGATCCGATGGTGATTAAATGGAGAATAGCGCACAACATGATTTGGACTTGGAGAATACAAGGCGGCAAGCTAAGTGTGTTAATTTTAAATTAGTTGTTGTGGTCCTCGTGGCATATCTCTTAAGACTGCTTGCGCCACCTGAAATTGCAATACATTTGTACAGCAGCACTGAAGGTATCGTGAGAACGTCCTATTCCGGTAGCAAAAATGCCTAAAACTCGGCATTAATTTCAGATCTAAAATATTTCCAATTCCTCGATTCAATAACTTCCAAGGCCCCCTTAAAAATGTTGCGGGTGGGATAAAGTATTTCACTTGTATGACAAATTTTCTGAAAGTGCGTAATAGTTGGTTTTATCCCATTTCATGCGCTGCATACTTATTTGGGAACAGTTCCCAATTGGCATCGAAGATGTGATACAAATTCTTGGTAAAGTCTTCTGGCAAAAGTCTTTGAAACTGTATGTGCGTGTGATTTTTCCGAAATAAATAATAGCTTCTGAGGAAGTGTTGCTCTAACTGCAGAACTAGGATATGATAATGACGTTGATTCCAAGTAAGTAAATCCGAGCATGACGGGTAAACTACTTGTGCAAGTCTTAGCAATGATTGTCACATCATGGGCGCATTAAAGTTTTCCAACCGGGACTAAGTTAATTTTATGTCTTTTAGTGAAAATTCTCTCCTTTTGCTTCTATTTAAATATCTTAATTTGCTTCGTTGCTTAACTTTCTTTGAGGTTTCTCATTAATTTATCTAGTTACTAAACTTTGAATTGAAATTGAAGTCATTGAGAGTTTATTTACCTTATTTTATTTATGTATTAACACTTTAATCATTTCACAATTAGTATTAAATTTTAGCAATTTTTTTTCTTATTGTTGTATTTAGCGAATATCTTCATTTTCGCTTTGAGTTTATGTCCTTTATGATTTAATGAGTGTTTTGTTTTCGATTTTTCTGCTGAGATTTCAGACCGGTTATGATGATTTTTAACAAATATCGCGAAACAAGTTCGAGGGGGCATTGGATACCAGTTACGAAATTTAAAAGTTGAAGAGAGTGTTGTATACAAGTTGCTGTGGCATTAGAGCACAAGTTGCAAGAGATTTTATATACAACTTAAGCGTAAACACAACGATAGCACTACCAGAGTGTAGCAGAATTGTTTGGTTTAAGAAAACGACTATACGCTAGCATTTTGTGTATATAAAAACAAAGATTATTAAAATGTTTGGTAAACATTAACAAAGCGCAAAATGTTGCTGGAAATATAAACCATACGATTCCGCCTTCTTTTCATATGCATGTCACTCTTTCTCTCTCTCTCTCCCTCTCTCTCTGTACGTTGGATACTTGCAAACATGCAGCGTTAAATACTGCAGCAGCTACCATTGTATTTAACTTCACATAAGAACGTACATTTAAATCGAATTTGCGTTACTGCTACTGCAATCACCGCTTTCAGTATTTATAGTAGTTAACAGTCTCGCACTAAGGGAATAAAATAGAAAATGAACAACTCAGCGCATTTATTTGGAAAAGACCAAAATAGCAGGCTTTGTTTTGGTCCTACCTGTAGTCATAAGTTCCTAGGTATTTGAAGTAGTACAAGTAAATTTTACTTTCCACTCATTGCACTCATTTGCTTTTATAGCAAGCAATTTGTTATTCTCTTGTGAGTGTTATCAGGATGCTGCAATAAGTGTGATCTGTACAAGTACGGACGGATTAGATTGGGAATATCACATTCAAAGTAATTTAATATGCGCCCCTTATTATTGGTTTGGAGATCTCTTCCACTTTGTATTGATTTAAGCAAGGACTGTCAAGTACAATAAAAAGGGAAATCATAATTAGATTTGAAGGTTAAATTTATTAACATAATTTTAAATTTTAATTTAAGAGATTTCCTTTCAATTTCATTGCTAGAGGAATAATTGAAAATTATTAAACATATTTTCGAAAAACTGTGTTTAATGTGGATAACAGAAAAGAAGAAGAACCTGTGCACCAAAACAGCTGTTTATTGTTCGAAAATGAAAAAAATATTTACTTTGTTCGAATTTCCGCTCGAAAGATTAACATTTACTGGAACTATGCTTCTCACTATGTTGATTTGTACTCAAAAATCAGTCTTTTACAATATGGCGGTTAGTGCGGTTGCATTTTTGTGTTGTTGAATGGGATTTTAAGATAAAGTCTGATTAAAACATATTGAAAAGCAAACAAAACTGATAAGAATAATTTATTATTTGCTAGTAACACGTAATATATTTTAAAGAGATTATGAATGAAAATTTAATCTGAAAAAGAAGAAAAATTTATTTAATCAGTAAAAACAAAATTATTTTGAAGAGAGACGTTGTGGCAGACGCATAACTAATCTGATTGTTCGTTTGCTTATTTTTTTTGTAAATTTCGGTTCTTTTCACAATTACTGCAATGATTGTGCGTGTTATTTGTCTCAGAGCGTGAGAGCGTGACCAAAGAATGTGAAGAACAGAAGCAGCAACAGCAGAGCAGTATATTTGTTTTATTTAGAACTTTATCAATTTCAAGGTGAATGGCATAAAAAGTTGTCAAGTGCTAAACGTGCTTTCATGCAATTGTGAATTTATCTTTAAGGATATACTCAAGTATTCCTACTTTACATTCAAGGGTCGAAACGAATTGGCAAAGAATAACAGTCGAAAACATGATTTTAAAAAATGGTTTCCAACAACAACAACAACAACAACAAGATAACAAAGACACCTTTGTTCATCCACATAAGTTAAGCCGTTTAATTAGTATTCGTAATCGCACGATTTCTATTTATAACTGTAAACATACCTCCTACTCCCTCTCTTTGTGTTCCTCTTTAACGTATACTACCGGTTATTTAAGAAGAAAAACGTGTCATGGCGGTTGTTGTGCGTGTGTAAACGTGCATTTTGTACTTTTTGTTTTCATTAATTTGTTTTTAAAATCGTGCTGTGGCCAGTTATTAATCAATGTACAAAATCAGGTGAGTAACTAGGTGTGATGTGGTGTAAATGTGAAATTTGTTACAAATCCTTGGTGATCTTTACTTAGAGATTTTTATTTAATAAAAAGGTTTGTGACTTTACTGTATACGCATGTTTGTAAAAATGTTGCCTGCTAATAAAGTGAAATGTATCTATACTTTTTTTTTTTTTTACCATGTTTTTCTTTGCCTAACCGACATGAAGGTATAAAAAGAAAATCAAAAATTCAATGCATACGTAATTGCTAAGTAATCTCTTTTCACTTATACGTAAAGAAAATAAAGTAGATAGAAAGATAAAGTCGTCATATGAATGGAAAAATTTAATAAAGTGATGGGATGGATTGCAAAAACTGCAGCTTATAAATAGATAAAGAGTCCTCTGTTTATCGATAATTTATGGCTTCGCACTATTTGTTGATACAATCTTTCGCTTGACAGTAGGTGGAATACTAATTCATTTACGCTTAGTGCCAACCAGGTTTCCCAAGTCAAGCCACGATATGAGAATAATTAACTAGTAATGGTAGTAACAGTAGTTTAGTCCCAGTTGTTTGCACGTTAATATTTAAACAAATTAGAACGAGCGACTTTTGCGTAGTACCATCTAATGGTATGGAGGAAAAACATGTAAGTTATCAAATCGGTTGTGCTCGTTTGGATGGTGTGTTGGTTCGGAGGAAACTTTGTTTTGTTTTAAATTCTTATTTACTTAACAAGTATAAGAAGTCCGAAGTGTAATACAAAGGAAACGGAAAAAGAGGAGTAAAATATCAAGCAAAGAAAACAACCAAAATGCAACGAGGAGGGAAAGTGAAATATGTGCGGTGCTAGTCTAACGACAATAAGAATAGAAATTAAAGTAAAAACAAAACCCAAGAGCGGACAACTCATCATAAAGGGTGAATGATTATGTATGGCGGAGTATACTACTAACGAGTACAGCTTTTGCATGTTCTCGATTTGATGCGATGTACAAAATGAGATTTTTCAATAAAAGCAAAGGTGAAAAGACAAAACTTGATCATACTTAGCTTCAATTAATTAACTAAATAACGTTTATGGTATTTATTAGGTTTAAAAACAAAAAAAATTACAGGTAAATACAACAACCATTGAAAAAGGATTCACTATATTGATTCAATGATGCTAATGATGTGATATAAATTCATAGAAAAACATCTATTAGTGAAATGGACGCTAGTCGAGACTCTTGCCTATTCGGCCACACCAGGCGTATAGTTTTCCATTTAATTGATTTGATTTGATTTATTCAGCTTACGCCGACGCTAATCATGGACGGCTCAAAATTCTTCTTCTTCCAAATTCATTACTTTTGTTGTTTATTTGAAGAACTCTGTTGCCGAAGCCCATCAAACAAGTTCAGAGGCTTATGAGATCCCAGTGGTCGGTTTAGGTTAAGTAAGAAAATGTCTTTCTTTTGGCACTTGTTGCAAGAGTTGTCCAGTATACGCTGGGTAACTCTGCCACACCCAGCATACCCACCAGACATGGCGCCTTCTGATCGCCACATGTTCAGATCAGTGCAGCACGGCTTGAAGAAGTGCGAAAATGGGTCGATGGGTGGATCGCTGCTAAACCAGTATAAGCTCTTTCGACACGATAAGAGGCACTTGTTTATCCACTAACTGAGTTCTGTCAAAAGGGATCCTCGGAAGGGCTTAAATCAAAATATAGTGAAAATAGAAATATTCCAGAATTTTTTCAAAGAATGCTATAAAAAATACACGTCTTTATGTTAATTAGTTAAAATTTGAAATTTGAAAAAATCTTGCACTATATGAAATATGAGATTGAGAAGCCGCAGAAGCATAAGTTGGTCGTTCTTAGACGACAATAGTTTTGCTTTGAATTTTTAATTTTACATCAGTTTTACTGTTCACGATATGTTTATATGTAATTAGAAACCATATGCTATCAGGTCATAAACAAAAACTGAATTATTTTGAATTCATTGCAAACGTTCACAATTTCGAGAAATTAACGAAATAACCGTCAGTGTGAATGACGCGTTGCTTACGTTAAAAAGTTAAGCGTCTCATTTACAACTAATTTTGTGTCAGCACCAGATCAATATCACATTCTGAAACGATTTTTTAAACATGTTTGCCTGTCCCTCTGTCCGTCAATGGACTTCTGTTGTTGTGATGTTTTTTTTCTAAGAGTCAACTCATCCTTCAGTCCACATCTTCTCCCTTTGGATGAGCTTTGGTTTACAATGCTATTTCAAACGTATTCCAAACAAATTCGCATAAATAGAATGAAAGTTCGTGGAGGTGCGTAAAGAGAAAAACGGGTTTAAAGTTCTTCTGTCATAATAAATTTTTTATTTCTTTTAATTAATCTATGGTTCCCATAGAACCATAAATCTATCCTTTCATGTCTAACTGTTCGTATCTCTTTTCTCGAAAATTCTTTGCTATAAGGTGCTGCAGAGAATTGCACTTTTCACCCTTTAGGTGTTGTGAAGGAAAGCAGAAGAAAAGAAAACAACAAGAAAATTTGCAATTTCTTACCCGAATTCTAGTTAGCAACAAAACTTTCATTATGCATTTTTAATTTTAATCTCTTGGCAGAAGCACTCTTAGCTTCGTATCAATTCATCGGTCATCTCGATAAAGCCACAATCGGGTGTTTTTGTTTGGAAATGATTTTAAACCAGCGTAAGCACTTTCTAAAATCTGTTCGTGGATTAAAACACTTAAAAATCAGCCCACAAAAAAAAGATTTCCTATTAGAAGTTTTTTTTTTTTATACAGATATGGTATCTTTGGAGCATTTAGGCAAGAAATCGAAAAATCAAGGGAATCATTTCTTTCAGATAATCCGAAAGCATCTACCAAGCATCTTTTAAGGCAATTTGTTGAAAACTTTCTTGTTCGCACCGCAATCCTATTTCTTACTACAAATAATACCTTCCTGCCTGAAAATACGTTAATCACTTCAAGTCAATCTCATATGTTAAGATTTTTTCTTAGTGAAATGCTTGACAAGCAGTCTATTGCAGGATCATTTGTTAAATGATGCTTCAAATCGGAAAAAATCTTTTGCTACAATCCCAGTGGAAGCATGTGATGTGTGGGATGTGTACTTTTCTAATCAGAGATTGGAATGAAATTTTTGAAAATATTTTCCAATCTATGCCCATATGAAACCGACGAAACGATGAAAATGATAGAAAAAAATTACTCGAAATATTGTACAACACTACTTCTACATATTTCCCACCTGTCCGATAATTTAGTGGATGCGTATGTTCTCTAGAGGTGGTGTTAGGACCATCTTTGGGAAAATTCCGTCTTCATATTTACACGCCGGGTAAGGTAGCAGTGTATCCTAAATTTTTTATAATATTTCATGTCTTCTTCTTCTTCATAGTTTAGCTAATATTCTGATCCAAGGTAATTCCCGTCACGAAGGATGACAAATGGATCAAAAATTCGGGAATGCATGCACCTGATGGCAGTGCTGATGCGTATGTCGAACTTTCATTACTGAAGAGAAATGTTGAAGAATACTCTCCTCTCCTCGCGCCATTGAGAAACCGACAATCATTAAGACTAATGAAATTGTAAATGAAAACAAATACTTGAATATTAAGAGCAGATGTTAAACGTAAATTATTTACTTTTAGCAAGAAATAATAAGAATATCAAGAAATAATCTTTCGATCTTATTTCCACGCAACAGTAAATTGACATCCAAGAAGGTATTTTCGTATCATGCAAAGCTTTTATTAATTTTCCAGTAACTTTCATCTCTTTAAATATTTCCGTTGACTTGACCGCATCATCCTCTTTCTACAACCAACATCTGCTCTTTAGTGCGGCTTTATCCGCATACCCTGAAGATGAATCGCAACAAAATCAATTCGTGTTTAGCGTACATGGGCGACCGTGAACTTGTAATACTTCTTTATTTGCCAACTATTTGCAAACAACAGCAACTGTAAGAGGAGAATAAAACAAAGAATAAACGTACTTTGCCCACAGAGAATTTGTAATTTTTATGTTACTCCGCATTTTATATTCTTTTAACATTTACTTTTTTATGAGTTTCACCTTCAGTAACTTGGAGGTATGGCATGTATGCATACATAGGTTTTGTGCTATTTGCTCCTTTAAAAAAGCAGAGTAAAGTCAAGCCAATTTATGATAAACATTTCAGCTTATGCATAAACATGAGTGTATGTGCACTTGCGAAATGGAACGGCAGCAAGAACGGGGGCAAGAAGAAGTGGAAACACATAACTATTTACCTACACACACACACACACACACACACAGGGAGAGAGTGAAAAACATGTCAACCTTTACTCTTAAAACTCATTCTTAAGGTGTATAAGATATGTATGTATGTGTACGCAAGAGACAGTAGTGTGTCAGAACATGCGTAAGGACTGGGAGCTCATAAGATGTGAATAGTAGTAGTAAAAATGGAAAGTAAGAGGAGGACATATTGGGTCATTCGAGAAGTCATTACACATGCAGTCAAGGCAATGCAGACTTCAAGCAATGCAGACTTCTTTGTTGATACTCTCTAATGAAAATCCAATTACAAGAATAGCTACCAACAGCATTAACCCAAATAGGAGTGCTTTGGAAAGAGTGTTCGCCCTAATAGAGATAGTTTTAATTAGCCGCAATAGGTCGCAATGTGCTTGAGTATGATTCGAACCTAAAAGGTTTGAATGGCTGACGCTTCAATAGGATTTAAAATCTATCGAATACATTATAACTTTCACCCAACCCAAATTCAGTGAGGAATGCATAGCATGGTGTCAACTTGATACGTTACGCATATGTTTACATGGGTTTTGTGGTGATTGCAAGGGCCGCCCTTAAGTAAACTTCATTTCACTGCAGTTATCGGTTATTTAATATTTCGCGCCAGCACTAAACATTAATTGAGCATTTAAAGTACCAGTACAACACAATGGCGCAACTAGAAACATGTTTGGTATATATATAGTTATGAATGTGCGCACAAAAGGTGCTTTATCAAGGTTTATAGTCCTTTTCATTATTTTTTATGTTTGGTGCAGGGAGATTTATTTTGCTTTCTTAGCAAACAAGTTTGAAAAGTTTTCTTTTTCAATTTCTTGTTTAATGTAAATGTAATACGGTTTCCACCAGCCTTCCTCAAAGCGTCTGCTGCTAAGGGCAGCGATCCAATTTAGGAGAAAAATTTAAAGGTTTTTAACAACAAGTCTATCCATCCAACACCTGCCACAATTAATATCACATAAAGTATATATTGGGGCGTCTTTTTTTTCCCGCCAAAGCTAATGTCGGTCTGTTGGATTCGCCATTTTGAGTACCAGCATTTAATGGTTATTTTCCATTGGAAAAAGGGAACCTTGCTTTGCAATTGCAGCAAGGAAAATGCAACCTGAACACGGCTTCTCTGCATGTAGCTTCTGTTCCATTCCCGGCTTGGTACATAGGTTATCGGAACTCTGATGAGATCTAACGATAAAATGAATGTGCAGTTTACCCCAAAACAACCTGGCAAGCCAGAGATAGAAAAAGGTTAAGACACACTGTTAACGCGTATATATACATAAAGGTGCAAAACGTGAAAAGAAAGAAAGAACAACTTTTGTTTACTTAGCTTGATGAACTTAGTTTTTTCTTTGTTGTGTCTTTGCAAGCATTCTCTGTAATTTATGGCGAAAATTGCTGTAAAGGCTTTTAAGGTTTCGTACCTATAAAGAGAGAATGAAAGTATGCTAATTGTGTTTTTCCGTTCGTAACTCTAAGAAATGTTCATCACAGGGAAGTGCACATATTTATAAGATTTTAAAGCATTTCGCCATGTGCCCCTTTGTCCGTTTGCCTATATGTTGTCTGCTGCTAGAATAGTTACGGAAAGCAAAAGCTTGGCATGTGTATCTTTAATAGGGCGTCAAAGATGCGATTTAAAAGTAACATTACTAGACCTTAAAGATCGAAAAATTGTATGGATCTATAATTTGACATTAGTAGGACCTTTTTGAACATTCATCTTAATCGGTTACTTAAGACGTTGACAAGTGAAAATTTCAAATTTTTGTATATTGATCTGAGCTGAGGGATGGGTGTAAAAAATTCGTTGAAAAACGAATAAAAAGAAGAGCATTATAAACTTTGTGAAAATTATACGGATTCAAGGTTACGTTATAAAAACTTGATAGAAACTCCTTTGATTCAGAAAGAGGGCTGAAAAAAATATGCTGTTGACACCAACTTCTCTAATAACAGTGCAATAAAAATGTTCCGATCGGTTGAGCTTAGATGTCGTATATATTTGCTAAGTCATTGAACAAATAATTTTTACAGTTACACACAGATTTCGGGAAATTAGTTTATTTCCCTGCGCGCTTTTGCAACAATGGGGGATTTGTATGACACATGGTGGCAATCTACAAGTGACAGCCTTACAATTATTTTCCCTATCGCTGATAGCGATGGTCGTTTCGTGCTATCCGTCGCTTTCGTTATCTAATCAAAAAGCACCGGGCGCTTGCAGGAAACAGTAAATTCTCTTTGGTAGACACTTTAGAAGCTTACTTTCTTTTTCAAAATTGGGCTTCCATGTGAAAGCGAAAAAGCATCCATTAGCACCGAAGATGTCGAGAACGCGACACGCACAAACCCAAGAAATGACATCAAAAATTTAATGTGACTCAGGCGAGTATTAGCACACGGTTACGCGATGGAAAAGGCCTGTTGAGCAAGCAGCCTATAAATATTCGCAAACTCATGATAAAAATGATGTGTTAAAAATAAGAAACGAAATCACTTTTACGTCATATCACTACACGAGAAAAAGTGAATCGGAAAAAGAGAAGGAAAAAGGGGGTAATGTTCACTGAGTTGCTAAAACCTGCTGGAAGTGTTGATACTCAATGCAACGGGCAACAACCGTTTGATCTGAAGGATGAATTGATCTATAAATACCCAGAACGGGACAGTGTGCGAACCCACATAGCAAAACAACTTAAGAGTAAATGAAAAGCACTTGATTGGAATGTGCAGCCACCTCCGTCGTTCTCACCAAAGTTGGTTCCATCAGACTACTCATGTCTGTGTTGGTGTGGCATGAACACATTCTAAGCGGCACTTTTGCTCAGTTAAAAAGAAATCGCAAAATGTTATTTGTACTCGCAACTAAGATTTGTATTCTTAATGTGCTGCTCCGTCTAAACTATTCGCGAATATTTTTTTCCTCCATTATAAAACCTTTGAATTAGTGGAGGATTAAGAGTGCAGAATATCTTAACCAAATGATCTGAATAATGTCCGACGACCGCACTTTAAGTTTGGCTTACATATTTTCTCATTGACTTTCTTTAAATCAATAAACATTTATTTAAAAAGAATTTGTAAAATACTCGAATGTTTTGTGCATTAAATTAACTCATACATATATCAACCAAAAACAGCTGAAAATTGTAAAAAAAACTGATGCCAAAGTAAGAAGTATTTTTATATATGATATTGATTGCACAAAGCATTAAATAGAAACAAGGCTTGCAGCTGTAATTGCAAGCCAATTACAACCAAATTGAATTTCTTTTTAACTTTCAGTTAATACAAAGCAAACAGATCACATCATTTAATATAACCCCAGAGGTATAAGCAGTTAGAACTACAAAGCAATTTTTCTGGATCGGTGGACTGTGCAAAGCTTTTAGTTTTCTCTTATGACTCATAAAAATGTGGCTTGGAAACAGTAGTGACGTGTTCGTAGTCGCTCTATGTGAAATTCTGAGTCGATTCCTTTATTTGATACGAGGTGTGTTGGTCGATTATCTGAAACTTGCGGAAGTACGCGTTTGGCGAGCCTTGAAAAGATTTAATTGAAATGTTTTCTTCGCAATGCTTTAGCGCCCAGCATAAGCCAAAATTTATTTGCATATCCGAATAATTTTCGAATTTTCATAGCTTATAAAAGAGGGAAATGTTCAAAATCCAAAATTTTCGAGCGAACAGATTAACGCTAAGAATTTTGAAAAGGTAACGCCAGGGTGAGCCATACTTGATGTCTTGCAGTAGAAACATGTTTGGTGTTAGGGTGTGAGAGTCGGTAAAGCTGGAAGTTATATGACGGCTTTCGGGAAGAATTTAGAATTTGAATTCTCTGCAAAGCTGACCTAAATTCTTTAATTTTATCATTATTCGCAAAACATAAATTAGTTGCTGAAGTAGTAGTAGATTGCGATGAAAGTAGTCATGATATCATTTCAGACCGTGTAGCCGTGTCAAACTATGTGAAGAAAGAAAGATTCCGTTTGGCCATAGGACAGGCAGAACATTGTAACACTTGCAAGTTGTAATCCGACTTCCGAAAGATAAGAGTATCTTGTGCTTCGTCTCTTGCAGTAGTCTCTCAAAGAAGGCCAGAGAATCAAATGCCACTTTTTCGGAAGACTATGAAACGATAGTAAATAGCTTGCCTTCCTACATCCAATATTTTCTTGACCAAGTGTTAAGAAAGAAGCTGTAAAATGAATCGACCCAATCCGTATATACGTTTCCTTTCTTTTTTATTTAATAATATTCCCTTCTTTTTGAAAAAACGTACAGAAACTGTCAACAAAGAACTGTGTACTTGGCTTATAATTCTTCTTGTTCTTCCTTCCCAGCTTCTCTCTTTTGCTCTCTTACATTTTCTTTTATTTTTTTATTTTTTTTTTTTTTTTGGTTTTTATGATTTAGTTCATGGACATTGTTATGCTGTTTTTGTTTTCCGCTTCTGATTTCACTATTGTTCTTAATGACCTTTCCCCCTCCTGTCAGAGCGTTTTTGTTTCCCTGTTTCAGTCTTGTGTATATTGTGTATACTGCAGACGCTATCGTATTATGGTTTATTTTTCTCTGACCTTTTTTCTTTTTTTTTCATTTTGCTTTTACTTCATAATAATCATAATAATAATAATAATAATAGTTTTTATTATATTTTTGTGTATTCATGAAGCAAGCAAAAAAAAAAAAAAAATGTTTATTTATTATTCTCTATATATGTAAATAAGTTTCCTCGCTGTGTAATGCTTATTTCCTCCAATTGGATAATTTCATTAATTAATCAAACTGGAAAAGAAGAGGAAAACAACAAGTTGTCGAATTCGGTTTCTATAAAATGACTATAAAGACATGGGGGAATAAAATAGACTGGGCTTAGACATACACGCGTCACACCATTAAGCTGAGGCGCTACACTCGGCCAACCAGCCATTGGACAGCTATTAGTGACAATCAGACACTTGTTACCGTTCAGTTGAATTCCGTTACAACAGCAAAAGTTCTTTGCTTCTCAAACAGTGCATTAAACTACTGAAATATTATAAAATGAAAAAATAAAATATGGTTTGGAAATAAATCCTTGCTGAAGTAATCAAAAAGCAAGTGAAAACACTGTAATGCGACACGACCCTACCCCTGCCCGTTTAACACGTTTAACGCTGTTATGTATAGAACAACTTTTCAAAATAAGGCTTTTTATGGGGAATGGTCGAGGAAATGGTCTCGTTCCTATTCGCAATGGCGTTCGTTCTTGGGATAAAACATGTCTGTGATTGAACGCAAGAAAATAAGGCGGACAGACAAGCTGAAAATGATATAGTGAAAGGTTTGATTCATCTTATGTCCTTCTGAGTGTTGCATACGCACTTGCGAAAACATAGTATCCCCTTGTAGACCTTGTCGAAAGTATAGGGTATAACAATAGGTATTTAAAGTAACCGTTAAGAGTGATTGAAGAAAAACAAGCAGAACGTGCCGACATTAAACTACTTTAAGTTATTTTGTTAGTTGTTACATGAACTCTTTAAGTGATCATAGAAAGTGTCAATGCCAAGTTTGAAGGCAATACTTCCTAAAGGCCACTCTCATTAAAGCATGAATAGCAGATAAGAATCGGAACAATCAAGTCAGTGTTCGCGCGTTCAAATCTCAGTGCGGATGTTTGCTCGTAGCCCAGCCGGTGAAGGTGCATACAACAATTATCGATTAAGTGCGCACCTTCCAGGGTGCAGCCATTTTCTCACGTCTCTCCATTCTCTTTTCTCTCACTTCTTCATATTAAAACGCCTTTCAAGGCAGCGCAAAAAATTAAATGCTTTTTCAGAAAACAATGTTTGCCAAATTTCTCGAATCTAATACTTTCGTTACGAGACACAAGCAAATTCAGACGCCAATCTCTTATGGCGAGTGGCCAAAGAAAGCCAGTTATCTCTATATGAAGCGTTTTCAACCAAGAGAAATAGAAAACTTTGGCAAATTTGTATGCAAATGAAGGGTCCGCCTAGCGGATATATTGCAAATGGACTTCGAAATCGTGTAGTACGTATGCAGATTCCCCTAGAATAAAAGTAAAAGGGGACACATATAAAACTAGTTCACTGACACGGAACTAATATATTGTGAAGACTCGAAATCGTCCTTTATTTTGAGCTCACATCTCCTAGCTAAGTTAAGCTAGAATAACAGAAATGAAAAGGGGTTGGGGCAGTCTGAAATCTGGCAAGGTTGGAAAAGCTAACCTTGACACAAAAGCTATTCAGTTTCTATTTCCGTTCCCTTCCTATTCCATACCATGAAGTGTGGTGGCTGAACTGGTCACATTGAGAAATTTACAATTAAATGAGCGAGGAATTCCTATACAGAATGTGGTTACATTGAGAATAAAAATTTATAATTAAATGGGTGAGGAACACAGGCCTTAGATGGCGAATGATTTTCAATTAAAAACATAAAAAAAGCGTTACTTAAAAGGCGCAAAATTGAGTTAAATTTCAGGAAAGCTAAAGTAACGAATTCAAGGACACTGTGACTCGACTTCGACTAACGTAATTTATTATTTTCTATGTAAGTGCCACGTTAATCCATTGGGTGTGCTGATAGATGCACACGAGGTCTTTAGCAACCCGACTTTCTTAGTATTATATAGCAAAAAACAAAAAGAAGTGTGTTTTTGAAAACGCCCACTAATTTTAAAATGAGCGTAAACGTGTTAGAGCACTAAGTAAAATTCTTCTGTGTGCCTTCCTACTTCTACCTACTACGTCTACAGTCGTAAGTAAAGATAACGTTGTCCACATTGGCCCAATTGGTCCAATTGACCCTCAAATATAAATTTTCTCGAGAGAAACCTTCTGGGATCCCGGCACGCTAAACCTCGTCCGCAAGAGGTTTCGCTAGTAGTGACCCAGTAGCCCAGGGAGCCGATTGGCAAAGGGAGGGACATAGTGAAAAAAATATAAATCAAGGAAAAGTAGCAAAAGTTGGACTAAAATCGCTAAGGAACACAACGTGGAATGACAGCCCTACCTTTAACAAGGAAGCATAAAAATATATTATTTACAAAAAGACGAAAAGACGAAACTCAAAGGACACTGCGTGGAACAAGCAAAGAGAATTCAAAAGCGGAAAGTACACACACATATACCAGTGTGCGTCTATCGTCAAAGGAAATACAGCATAAGTAGACAAACAACATGTACAGGCAATTAGTATTACTTCAAATTGTGATTGTAAGGATCCTTATGGCACATCATTTAAACTTCTTTGTTGTGTTGCAACAAAATTAAGCAAAGTTAGCAGAGCCATTCGTTAGGCTTTGTGCATGCTTTGATTGCGGTCATTGTTTCTAGCTTGTAGTCACCAGTTAAAGTGAAGGGTTGATTTGCAAACCAGTTTCATGGCAGTCGTGCCAGTTTTAAGAGAAGCCAGAGCACAGAAAACTTAAGAATTTTCAAGACGCGGAAATCATAGCGAAAAACTAAAAGAAAAGAAAGTAAGCAAATTTAATAATATATACGAAGAGAAAGCTATGCAGGTACATCCGAGGCAATCCCAGAGCCGGGTGGAATCCTGATCACTGTACACACGGCTTATAGGCTTATAGGCAGGAGTTGACAATTTTCCTAGTGTGAGCGGGCAGAACTGACAATCTTTCTACGTTCACGCAAGTAAATTAAACGTACCTCGCGCACAAATTCCTCCGAAACGTCACTCCTACTGGCCCTAGGATAAAGCGCTGTTACCTTAACTGATAAAAGCCCACTGTAGTTAAATTCGAACTTAACTTCATACGATTGGAGATTTTTTTCTATAGCATTATGTTTCCAAATCCAATCATAATCCTCTATATCTATCATTTCTCTCCTTTTTTGCTGTTTGCTGTTGTTGTTTGTTTGAAAAGGTGCAAACAGCAACAAAAGTATGCGTAAAGTCTTGCAATTTCGCCTCGCTTTACCTGCTCGTGTGCTTAGGACATACAACGTGTATATAATCATTTACTGTCCATACCAGTACATATATATATATATATATATATATATATATATATATATATATTTATGTACGTTTGCACTTTTAACAAATAGTAGGTATGAACTTGTTAGTCAACCATCAAAATGCATAAGTTGTTATTATTGTTGCTTTTCACTCAATGAACATTTTATGCTGCACATTTAACCGCAATTAAACGGATGAAGGGAATCAAATTACCAGCAATTTGTTCGTTGTTTAGTTGAATGTGCTAGTCACAATGACGGTGTATTCATGCGATCCAACGAGCATTCTCCAATTTTTCATTATTTCACGTCAGCAACAAATGGAATTCGCAAAACCGAAAATGGATGCTTCACTGTTTTCATAAATGTGTTTGTTGCTCCCTTCTTCCTAAGCGAGCGTTAGCTTTGTTATTGTATATCTAGAACAACTGTAAATTAGTATTAACCTCTTTCATGTATTCTAAGCCTTCGCTTAGCTGTTTTGTGCTCCTACGGTCATATAATGTATGGTAAAAGTACGCATACGAAAGTCTTGTGTTTATTTTATTTGAATGTGGATTTAAAGTGACGTTGAAGGATATGAGTTCGTAAGGCGAAGGCACGTTTTCACAATAAGCACAAGACAGCTGCCTGCAATCCGTTGTCGAAATTGATCTAATTTTCATAAAAGTTCAACGTAGCAGTGGCCATGTTCAGTAGCAAACACACTTCCTTTCACACGTCACACACATTAGTTTCAAGATCGGTACCATCTGAAAATCATGGGAATTCGTTAATAGTCTAGGCGGCTACGGGGCTTCTTACCAACTTATTAAATGAATTGTAATCTACAGAACGCTTCGATATATTTTAAGCTTTCTATAGTGTAAAAATGATCCGCCCACAATTAACCGAATATTTTACGATTTTTATTTAATTTTACTTTTTTACTTAATGAATTTATCACATATCTGCATAGTTTTTGATGGCACTGTATACACGTTTCGGAAAACTTGTTTATGGTTCAATGTTTTTCAATTTTCATTTAACTACTTTTTTGAAATTTGAATAGAAAAATTTTTTGGTTTGGAAGTTGGAATATTTCAATTAGTTAGATGAAGTGTGCTCAGCTAGTGCGCACTCTAAAGTACTTGAGTTAATTAGAGGTTTTTAATAGAATTATTGGAATAAAAAAAATTTTTTTTTTTTTTTTTTTTTGCAAGTTTTACTTTCTTTGTTCATCAACATATCAAGAGTTGTAGCTGGAAAAGGGGTTTCCTTCCAGCAAAACTTTTTTTACTTAAAATTTACCGTTAATTTTTTTTTTTTTTTTTTGGTTTAATTTTAGGGCGGTGAAGTTATACAGGAGAGCATTACATCTAACGTTAGCGAAGATGTAATAACTTTAGAGTTTCAAAAAACCGACGGCACTTTAATAACACAAATCATTGACTTTCGAAATGTAAGTTCACTTGCAAGTGATTGCTTTTTATTAACCAACAAACTTGAAATTGAAAAAAATTGGTTTTCATTTCTTTTCTTTTCAAATTTTAAGGAAGTTCGCATACTTAAGGCTTTGGTATTAGGCGAAGAGGAACGTGGACAAAGCTTATATCAAGTCATGTGTTTCGTAACGAAATTTATTAAAGGTGATTTTATATCATCGGATGCTATGGCCAAACTAAGGCAAAAAAATCCCAGTACGATACGTATACCGGAGGAAGATAAGGGCAAAGAGGCTTTTATTATGACCTCATGGGTACACTTGAATCGTTCGATGGCCATATCGCGGCACTTAATGACCGTTTGCAGTGAAGCCTTGGATGCCACGTACATCAGAAATGTAGATCTAAAAGCTTGGGCAGAATTACCAGGTAATTTCCATTAAAATAACTATTTCAGCTGTCAGTTATTTCAAAGGTCATTCAGAGAAAAGCAACGCTGCTGCTTATATTAAATTTGAAAAATTCATTGAAAAATTAATTGGGTTGCGAAGAAAAATAATGTAAGTTAAGCTTCCTCTTTTTCCCTTTTTCTGTCTTTGAAAGGTTCATCTATTTCTAACTTGGAAGCAGCCACCGAGAAATTTCCCGATACCTTAACTTCACGTTGCAGCGAAGTTACTAGTCTTTGGGCGCCTTGTCTATGTTCTTTAGAAACTTGCATTGGTTGGTATCCGTGCGGTTTGAAATATTGCAAAGGTAAACAGGGCGACTCCTCAGCGGCCGCTCAGACCAACTATCGTTGTGGCATTAAGACATGCCGGAAATGCAGTCAATTTACTTATTATGTTCGGCAAAAACAACTATGCCTCTGGGATGAATGACGAGAAATGAATACTAAAAGTACTTTATGTACGAATCTAATCTTATGCTCAGTGTACAAAAATTTAAAGACAATAACCATCGACAGGCCATCAACTATTAAGCCGACTGCTATTGCCAATGTTTTGTGGCAGAATTTCTTTCACAATAATTTCTATCGTTTCGTTAATATGTGGCCAAGTGTTGTCTTTTATTTAGGTTCATCGGAATTTGCCGGTAAAAATCAAGATGAAAATTCAATTGCAATGAATAATGATTACAGATAACCGTTGGGAGGCTTTTAATTTTATGCGAAAACTATCAACGATAACCGAATGAAATTCAACGAAAAATACGGCGAAAAGAAATAAGCACATGGACTATTTTGGGTGTGCGCGTGTGAATGTGTGTATATATCGAATATTACTTTTTTTTCTTTTTTAAATACTCTCTTAAAGCCTTAAGTTTCGAACATATTTTTGGCCTTTTTTTTTTCTAATTGATAAAGAATCCGGGCAGATAAGTTGTTTACATGAGGGAAAGAATGTAAATAATTTAGTAACTCAATCATTTCCGAAGCACTAAGACTGAATGCTCTATATCTTCGGTATTTTCATGTAGAAACTTACTGCATAGTGGAGAGTAGAATAAAGACTTCGATGTTTGTACCGCTGTCAAGTGCATAGTTTAAGTTCAATGTTCCGCTGACACTCGGGACATTTCCTTCGCAAGCGAAATAGATAGCGCAGAAATTGTAATTTCGGAATTCGTTGTCAACTTCGCTATATCTTACAGTTTAACTTACACTTCAGAATAAGAAGAAATAGTTGCGTGTTGTTTTAAAAGCTGCTGCATGGCCTGGTTACGCGTCAAACAAAATGATCGCGTCGCTCACGAACTGTCAAAACAACATTGATTGTATGTATTTAATTGTGGATGAACATGTAATCTGCGTTGCATTGTGCGTGAACGCAAATTCTTGGGGAACTTTTCAAATTCCTCTGACAAAGCTGTGATGTGTTCGTGCAAACAAAACCAAATCGCACAATCGGTTCATTTTTCAAGCACAATATGAGTTTGGAGCATTGTGTCCAGCGCGTTAGCTGGCGGAACAACCGATTTAAAACGGTGTTATAAAACAGTTGCGCGAGGCTTGTATTTTCGAATCCGTATTTTGTTTTTCAAATTTAAAATTTAATCATTTAAAATTTATTTTTCTGGCTCTGCTGTTTCTCAGTGAAACAATTACAGCTGTTTTCTCCTACAAATGAAGCTCAGAACAGTCAATATTCAAACACATCTTCAGCTATTTAGCTTTCGACTGATTTGGGAGATATGAGATAAGGTATCCCGCAGATATTGCGCGTACGTAATGAAAAAACTCGTAACTCGAAAATGAAACTTAGTTTTCGCCATACGTAATTAGTACCCAGACGGATCCAGCAGATTTGAAATTTTCTCAAAAAAACTTGGACTAATGCGTGCTTCTACTACAGCGCTTCAGTCGTTGTACTTTTGCTAATTTATTAAGACATTGGCCATATATTTTGTCTTTAATTTTTTAAATTTCTTGATGTTGGCTCTTATCGGAGAACACATTCCGGGCCAACATCCGGGAAGTAAGTTGGGCATTTCCACAATTGTTGGGCGCTTAGAGCTTAGGGAGCTGCCAAAAACAGAGAATACTGACTGAAAGTCCATGACGAACTTGAAAAAAAAAAAAATGTGTGCAGCTTTGGAGAGTTTAGGCAAAAGAACATTTGAGAGCTATACACGTCACACATGCAAAAAAAAAAAATTGCTAAGGATATTGAGTGAAGATTCACTTAAAACTCTAGAGAAAGTAAAGAACATTTTTAGTTTTAAAATTTTTAGGAATAATACGAACGATTAAAAAAATTGAGAAATTGGGAGCCATATATATGAAGTCGAAACTACGGCATTCAAAATACGCCTGCAAAGAAGTCAACGAGAGAGTTTAAGGTAGGAAGGCATCGAAAAGGTCGTGCATTGTTTCAACAGAGTAGTTGTTTTCCAACCGAGAGAAAATCGGAAAAAGCGTTTCGGACCTAATATCGCGGACGTCAACGAAAGAGTTTAATGTAGGAAGGCATCGAAAAGGTCGTGCATTGTTTCCAAATAGTAGTTGTTTTCCAACCGAGAGCAAATCGCACACAAGCTGTATCTCACAATTCTTAAGCAATCGAGATTCCTTTATAGTCACTGTTCATCACTGGAAACTGATCATTTAATAGACTTTATACAACATACAGTTTTCTTTGTTTTGATAATAGAAGAAACTTTAGCATGAAGCTTTGAAAATAGGTTTCAAACCAGAAAAGTGTTCATTTTAGACTTTCTTTCGACTGAACGTCAATAAATTGTGCCAAAGATAGGGCTGAATTTATAGTAGAACATCGTCCATTCTTTTTTTTTTTAAGACTGGTCTGCATGAGAAAATGATAAGAAGTGCTTTCCGTCAACCAACTTACCTGCCTAGCCATCTTTATATTAACAAGAAACCTAACATTTTTGGTTATCTTCTCTAAAATGTGGCCTTAGAATATTAAAAAAAAAAAAATAAAAAAAAAAATAAAAATAAATAAAAATTAAGAAAAGATTAGTAATGGAAACTAGGAAAAAATAATATAAAAATTTCAAACAATTATTTAAACTTCCGAAAAAAAGAATAACAAATGGAAAACTTGCTCTTTACTTAGGTACGAAAAAAACAAAGAAAAGAAAACATTAAGTAATTGTAAAGCATCCCAAAGAAAAATTATATAAAAAAAAAGGTAAAAAAAAAAATGAAAATTCCAAATAAAAGTGCAATTCTTTTCCAAAGCCAACCTATACAATTTATCATCAAGATTAGTAAAAAGAAAAAAAAAAAAACAAAAAAGAAGAAAAAGCAAATAATGAAAAGGAAACCATCAATAACTTCAAAACGAACAACAATAAAGGAACAATAATATTTATAATTAACAAAATTAATTCAAAACTAAGAAAAATTCCATACAAAAAAAAAAAAAAAACCAAACTCTTTGGAAATTTACATTAAATCTCCTCTTCCCACTACTATTTATATAAATGCTTTGAGATTAAAAAACCTAATCAAATTATTTTTCAGAATTTCTTAAAATCTTTTTATCACTATATATTAAACATTAGACTTGAACTAGACTTAATCCTCAATGATCGACTATTAGTTTTTCCCTTTAAACTTTAGTGCCATTCATTTTACTTAACTTTTGCTTCACGTTGTACATATATATAAAATAAAAAGATTACAAAACTTTTAAAAATTTATGTAAATTATATATATACATATATATGAAAAATGAAAAAAATTTACGACTAAACTATATATGTAGCGTTAGCTTTAAAATAATTGTAACTGCAAGTAAGTTCAAGTCAACGACTTAAGCATTGAAGTTATAAAACCAATGTAGTGTTATCGTCATTGTATTTACTTTTAGTTTTAAAGTAATTGAAACTAGGAGATATATAAAAAAACAATAAACGAAGAATTTGATTTTATAAAAAAAAAAAAACGAATGGGCTTTTCTTCGATCAATAAGAAAGTAGAAGTACTGGAGACCACTACTAAGTGCTCGATGCCATATTACGGTTATCCAAAATAAGAGGTTACATGGGATCTGGTCCGATTCGAACCCTTTTTAATATCGTACGTCCTTGGGTCAAGACCGGCCGGTGTAGCAAATTTCATCAAAATATCTCAAAAATTGCGACATGAAGCTTGAATACAAATTTACATGAGGTGTGATCAGCCGGACAGACAATCATAGATCGATTCAGAAAATAATTCTGCGTGGTACATACGTGCGCACAAACTTAATATGCCATGCACTGTAAGTGGCGGAGGATATAAAAAAAGCAGTACTAACACTACTAACACTTTTAGTGTGCACGTCTTTCTGTTGCCTTAAGTTGTAAATCCATCGTAATGGCCTGCGAACATTAAAAACTAGCAGCACTGTATCCATTCTCGCGAGGCGTTATCAATCAATTTAAGGCACTCTGCAATAAGCTTTACAACTGATTCAAATTTGAATTAAAAAAAAAATATAAACAAATCATCTAATCTGTAGTGGTGATAGTATCCCTATGTATGAAATTCCAAGGGTGCAATGTTCCCACACATTTTAGAAGGTTCAAGGCATACCCTGCGCAAAAACAAATATCTTTTTCGAAAAATTTATAACGACTTTATCCTTTAGACATGTCGACGAGAAGAAAAGAGCGGTAATGTTTTTCGCATTCGTCAAGGACGTATAGATTTAAGTAGGTCCTGCAGCGGGCTATCGTTTCATTTCTTTATTAATACATGCTTTTTCGTCACCGCAATCTTTGTGCTCAGCAATGCGCCTAAGAGGTAAACATTTTTTAATCGATTTCATGCGATTTTTCTCTACGCTTGTAGTCGTCTTAGGTTTATATGAGATGCCAAAATTGAAAATTAAACCTAATGCATGCGATTACGGTTTACGTTCATAGACAAAAGTTTGAGATGTGCGTGATGTGCTTACAAACAATCTCACAAGTTCTAAAATTTCACAACGTCTTCATTAAATCAAATATTAATGTCAATAATTTATAACCTCCGGCACGTACCGGTTTGATGAAGACAACAAAAAGCTTTACGATTGTCATAGATTTGCTGATGGAAAATGTGCCATCAAAAAATCCATTTCACTGGCACTTGCCAATATTTTCTTTATCTGCAGTAAAAAGATAAATATTATCAATAATACAAAACATAACTCGTACGTAAAATCTGTTTATGCTTTCAAAAAACTTTGTATATATCAGCGTAGCCTGTGATTTCATATGCAGTTTGATACGTTTTCTTACATCGACTTGCTACCTCTCCCGTTGCCATCCTTGATATTAGGCCCAAAAATTCCGGAAATATATTCCGATTCCGATCTCGGCAAATTATTTTCTAGCGCACCCAGTAAATACTTGCTCTTGGGCTGTAGGGGGCATATGCGAATCTTTAAAAGCAAAGTCCGAAAAAGGAAAAAAGAAATGCTTTCGTGAGCTATCAAATTGCAGGAAAAAAAAACAATAAATAAATGAAAATAATTTCAAGGCAATTTACGTGCATTATGAAAAAGCGAGAAAATTATATTTGCCTTGAGGTGAATCTTGGGTAACCGCCATCTAAGTCAAATATATGAATATAAACAATAACGTGTTCAAAGGGCAAACACTTAAAGCCTTTGAGGTAATAACAGTTGCTTTACTTTATATGCAGCACGTTTTACACTCTATTAAACTTTAGCTCTCGCCGTTCGACGTTCCTATTGTTGAAACGACAATGTTTTCTTACTATAACTATAATGTAATGATGGTTGTTGTACAACATGGACGGTTGTGTTATGTGAATTTATTACACACAAAATTGTTGCAATTGTCTGCAATTTAACAAACTGTCAAAAAGCACGATTATATGAGATTGTCGGGCAAACGTAAAATTACAAAAATAAAACAAATGTTATTTCTTTCCCCCGATATGAAGGGTGAATTTATTTGACCTTAACTTTTTCTTTTTACTATAGAATTGGATGATTACAGCATTGCAGGGCGTCGCGTCCCAGCCATGACGACATGAATTTGACAACATAAAGCCAATCTAATGTGAGCCTTCAGCTATAACATCTGAAAGGGAGAGAAAAAAAAAAGATGTCATAACAAACGCCACTAAAGTGATAAAAAAAACCAAAAAAAAAAAAGAAAAAGGCAAACATAAAAAAGGGCATAGTAAGGAAAAATCAAGGGAGACATCGAACTGCTTCGATAATGTGTAGCTATCAATTCTACGATGCTATAATGCCGGCGGCAATAACTCAATTTCACCAAATATCCTGTTTTTCTTAAAGTGTTTTTTCTCCTTCTTCTCTTTCTGTTCATCGGCAAGTTATTGAAAATTTGTAGCAAAGTTTTTATTCGCATCCTCCACATTAATAGAAAAGACATGAAGGAAATAAATATTGGAAGACAAGAGACTAGAAAATTGTTAAACTTTACCATTGAATAAGATTTTTAAAATGCTTTCAATGCTAGGATAAGGAATACGTTATGGATTAAATCCATTTTATCCCTTTGATCTGCAAATGGATAATGTTTTGCTCAAGTTGTAATCAAGTCATCTGCTTGTGCTTATCAGGAGGAGACAAGCCTGAAGAATAACCCCGCAGTTAGGAAAAGCTTCCAGCCCAAGTTGAAGATCATTTCCGGGGTAGATTTTCTAGTAGACGGATGGACATATGCGAACAAGGTTACTGCATTTTCACTTCAAGCCCATTTAATCATTTCCATGGATTCAGTTGAATTTTTTTCCAATTGAAAACAGAATAACGAACAAGGGCGTAAGTGAAATCCACCTCTCTGTACTTTGCTATACACTGAGCGAGCACTTGTAAGCACCTGAAACTTCCACCGTACAAACATTAATGCCTGAAACTGGGGAAAAATGGAGCCGGCAGACAGATTTCGTAAAGCAACAAATTTCAGCACAGAGAACTTACACACACATTCTCTACATTCTCTCTGTGTGGAAACACGTTTTCCGTCTTGATTTGCTTTTTTGTTTCCGCATGCGGTTGGTTCAAATATCAGCCAAATCGATGCGGGCGTTTCCTGACACTTCAACTTCACAACATATACATTTGTAATAATTATTTGCAAACATGAAAGAGTATTTTACCTGTAAGTGAATTAATTATCCACCTGTCACTCCGGTAACTTTATATTTCCCTAAGAAGTTTGAAGGAATCCAGGCAGGACATCGTAGAACTTCAGTTCACAATTGATAATGTCTTTGCTACTACTAGTCGAACATACTCTCATTTCAATGACAATAACATAACAAGATGTGGCCGTTGGCTTGTCTTGCCAAATAAAATTCGCTTTTTCTGTTATGATTCTTATGACTTTGACAAGTTGTTTACAAGCAACCATATATGGGTGGAAATACCTCCAAAGATAGTGTATTTTCCTGCTTGGCTTTACATTTTCCCAAAAACGTTTGTAAATATTTTTATTTTTATAATTTCAACCTGGAAGAGGTTGAACGAGAGCAAATAGCTTTGCCGAACCGCAAGTGTTCTTTTCGCTCCCAAGAGTCTTATTGCTGTGAAGAAGGATAAAGAAGGAAGAACATTAAATTTCTACAAATGTGTGGACACACATGTTCATGTTGTACGTCGTACACTATAGTAGTACGAACAAGTGACTACAAAAAACGTTCACGAAATTGTCCTATTTTGCAACTAATTGCATCAAATTCTCAAATTTCAAGAAAGAAGTCAACGAGACATCGTTACATAATTGTAGTCCGCATTCTAGTTGATACTAAAAGGAGAGAGAGCGCGATATATGATGAAAAAAGAATAACTGCATAGATATTTTAAAAAAAATTTAAGTCTTATGCGAATGTTGTTATTAGGTCAAAGAAAAAGTTATAAGTGATTTCGAGTATCGTGTTGCTTTCATTGATTATGTAATGCTGGAAATGGAATACTCACTTAACTTGCCTTAAAAATTAGTTCGGTTAAGTAATCTAAGGACTGGAAAGGAAAAGAATCGGTGGCCATCCCCTCTAAGAATGGGACGTCCGCGAAATTTGAGCAGCATAATGACATCTGGTGTTACCAGCCGAAAGTCGTAGTAACTATTGAAGCTAAAATGGAATAAAAGCACAATTTTTCCGTCACCTTTTGTGAATCCGTCTTATACGAATCGATGTTGTAAGGGCGTCCACGCTGTTATATATATTTTGAGCTTTCATACAGAGGCACAAAGAAAAGAATTGCGAAGATTTTAAGCACAAAACATATCCATTCTATTTAACGGCTTTCTCCACGCCCCTTGAGTCGTTCTTTTTTGCACATTTTCATCGAAACGAAAGAGCTTTTATTTAAAGTTGTTCTATAGCATCTGTAGGGCTCGATATGCAAGATTCCGCTCATGAAATGAATGCGTCAAAGCATCGCAGCAAACAAAACGATAACCTTTTCTGCAAATCTTCAGAAAAAGTTTACTCGAATCCGAAAAAATATTATCAAACTTTTCGTAATCCTTTAAAAAGTTGCATATGTTGTTGCTTCGCTCTGTCGCATTGTGGAAAATCTCTAAAAGTACGCAAAATTATTGAAAAGCCATTGAGAAGATGTTTACATCAATGGAATGAATGTCCAGGCAGCAGAGAGGGCATGTTTTCAGGACATCGTGAAAGTGTTGCGGGAGCTTTGCAACAACCCAATATTTTTATTTAAATACGAATACAAGTGAGCGCGCACGTAACATGGCATATAAATATCTTTTCAGTTGGGTGAAAGGATAGATTTTTGTGGTATCAAATAAATTTCATGGTGCACACATTTTTCCGAGACGTATAAAGAGCATATCGCACATCTACATCCATATGTATGCATATGTGTGCAAGTGTGTAAGTGTGCAAGTATATAAACAAGCAAATAAACAACCAAACAGATAGCCAGTTAGCAGACATTGCATCATCAGTTAGTGATGGAGGTCCGGAGTGGCAGTCTTTCTCTTTTTAATTTGGTATATATATATATGTGTGTGTGTGTGTGTGTGCATACATGCCACTAAAATTTAACTAGCGCGTTTTTGGTTGAAAAGGTATTAAAACAATTTCTAAATACTGCATTAACACGTTAGATATGTTTTGTACACATATATATATGTATAATCTACGGGTACACAGATGCATGCATGTATGTATATGCAGTTACCAAGAGTTTAACGGTTTATATATGTTTTATAATTTTGTATTAGCGAATATATGAATGCATTTAGCTATTTTTTCCTGTTTTTTTTTTTTTTTTTTTTTTTTTTGTTTTTTA
>KK502436.1:351006-365213 GCA_000688735.1 Glossina austeni | reverse complement strand
CTGCCCCGAAATATGAGAGCCACTACTGAAGAAAGGTATTTCGGGTTAGGACATCGAAGCAATGTCAGAGGTACAATTTTTGAGTTATATTAATGAAATTTTGTACATCGACATAGTTAGACACAAGGACGGATGCTATTGAAAACGGTTTGAAGCGGAACACTTTTACGACGGCTACCCATGTAAAGTATTCTTTTGAAAAGTTGTTAAATAAACAATTAGATTAAACCAACTGATGTAGGGCATTTAACGGTGGGCGGCATCCCACTATAATGTTGTCGCTTATATGGTTTAGTAATTGTTGGTACAGAGATTGAGCGATTGCATTTGATTAATAGTTTCCCGGCGGAGATAAGTCGAAATAATCGTTTTTTGGTCAACTATCGATATAGTGTTTGTCGGCTCATTGGCTCGTTGCCAATTTTCTTTATTTGCCGTTGATTATGACAATTGTGACAATTAAAATATATTTCATTTTTTAAGAGTTCAGAACAGAGGAAGGATGGAGACAGGCCCGCTTTTTTTTCTTCTCTTCTTAATATGACCAATTACCAGGAGATGTCTGCTATATATATATAGGGTAACATGGTAAAGAAGCGGGAAAGATGAAAGTGGGTGCGTATCCAATCGTTAGGTTTCTTTCTCCGTAAGAAGCGCTTAATAAACGCGCGTTTAGGTCAAATAAAAAAGGTTTTTTTTTATGTGATATGTGAGAACGGATGAAACATGGAGTCATTCCATGCTGCATTCCAGAGTCAAATCGGCAATTAGCCGAGTGGCCAGCGATGGGTGAAAGCAGTCGACACAAAGTGCAAAAGTCAACAGGAATAATTTTGATATCTGTATTTTGGGTTGGGATCTAAGTATGTCCGTCCGTTCAGTTGCCGATGTGTCCGTCCGCGCTTCTTCTTAGTTGTAAGCTTTTCAAAGAACACGCCAGGAACGTGCCCACACGCCTATGTAACAAAAACTGTGAAGACTTTTGGTTTCTGTGCTTTTTGCTTGCTAGTCTTAGACGACAACACATACGCCATATAAATTTCCACTTTTATTCTGAAAATAGGAAAATTCAAGCGCGCCAGTCAGGATGGAAATTTTGTTTAGTTTCCTTTCACGAGCGAATATAATTTTCCAATTTGTTTTTATTTGTCTTCTTCAGATCGAGTATCGCAACAACACACAGCTTGCAAGCAGCTTGTTTAGAAAAATAAACTTGAATGAAGAAAGTTTGAAAATTCAACTAAACCGGTTTAACCACCCGAACGAAGTATTCGTATATGAGTATTTAAGGGGCTTTAGTGCTTATAAATATTCTGTATAAGCGAATGGCATTTTCCTTTTTTCGTAGTACAGCACGCAATAAATCGCTTTAAAAATGCAAAACACTTGAAATGCGGTTAATAATCAAAATTTATTGAAAACTTTTCTTTTTTAAAAAGTTCCACATTCAAGTTTTCGTTTATTTCAAATGGTGTTTTTATCCGTTTTACTTATTTCACAATTTTCGCTTATTTGTTATTAATTTGTGCAATAGCATACACCACGACTGCAGTAACCGCTCTTTTTGCTCTTCGAGTTGCAATGAGCCACACAAGCCCATTCGCCAATGTTGCACGTTACACGTTTGTCGCGTTTCAATTCGCCCGTAGCTTGGTCCGCATCAACTAGTCTCAGGTCTGGCTCTAAACTTTCCAAATCGATTCTTGTCTCGTCGCCGGCAGGCGAAGCGGTAACGGCAACAGCAAACAGTGTAAGAAAAGCCAAAGCTAAATACAATTTCATTTTCAAATCTCTCTTTACTTTCGACGCTGAGTGTTAAATGTTTAAGTGATGACTGTCGCCAAATTAAAAAAAAACAGAAATATTTATATGAAATTAGAACACATTTGTCATATTTTAGGTACTTTTTTTGCTTACGGGAAATTTACGCTTTAATTAAAAAGATGCCTCCATGTAAACATTGCAATAAAAAACATTGATAATATTTGCTTTTGCACTTGTATTGAATAGCATTTCAGATAGTAAGTTGAAGTATTTTTCTTATCAATTGATTGACTGCAAAACTTTTAAATAGAAAACAGATGGAAATGTTTGCGAGGTAGGGACTTTTTCTTTTCTGAGATCAATGCCATTGCAAGTAACTGCTTTGTTGTTTATGAGGGGCCTTATTTCATTTTTCATACACACTTGACACGAGCGATAAAGAAGCTATCTTCTAGAATGGCTTTTCATAGGGAATTTGGTCATAGAATGCTTCAAAGCAAGACACACATAAGTGGTGAAGATTGCAAACGTCTTTGCCATTTGCAGTTGCACGAAAATATTGGACGAGTTCGCCCAACTTGACAATGGTTCGTGCGGAAGTGGTTCCAAATTGTCAAGAGGTCCAAAAAAAAAAAGAGGGGAGCAAATCAACGGAGCCATCGCAATGAACGAAAAGATCCAGAATTATATGTAATGAGCAATAATGGCATTTCTGTCATTACAGTCAGTAAAAGGCATAACTACTAAGAGCTCAATTAACAAATGATTGTAGAGTACGAGAAAGTACAAACTGATATTGAATGTGTGTGAGGTTCGTGTTTGCACATGTGAAGGTACATGTATATGAAATACAAGATTTTGAAAAAAAAAAATGAACAATTTGTTGTGCTTTTCATCACTTCTTTTTTTTCACTCAAGTGATTTCCCTTATTCCTGTAGCATGGTGACGGCCAGACACCACAGACAGACAGAAGAAGAAGAAATGAAGGAAGGTGACTGCAGCCTAACAGGTACGAGTACCCAATCGGTAAGTGTTCTGCCTCTACGAACTGAAAATTCATTATAGCTACGACCAAAGTGAGGACGTGAGATCTGAACGCGCGAGCAGCGACTTGTTAGTAGCGGTGCTTACCTACTCGACTAGTCTTGCGAAATTGTGGTGCCCACAACATTAAGTTTCTGCGGATGTCCGTAACACCCAAACGGGGTTAGGAGAGACTGACTTCTTATTACACCGAAAATGCTTCTAAGCTAAGTTTGTGTGTCCGTGTAATCTTGTGCTCAACGAACGGTAGTGGTTTGGTGGCCACATGACGAGTCCAATTGAGCCAACTCTCTCGCACCTTACCCATGTAACGCCTTGTTTTAAACAGTTTCTATAGAAAAAAAATTGCTAGTGTAAAAATTTCTCGACAGGAATGACAGGAAATTGATAGGAAATATTGATATCGGATAAGGCAATTTTTGGAACCTCCTCCCATACAAACGCTCCTGCAGAAGATCTAACTTTCAATATTTCGTATCGATAATGGGCCACTAAGAGTAATTTGATATATAAATTAGTCTTATCAAAAGTATGGTCCGTGTAGCTCTATTTTCGTAACCCCTCTCATAAAAAAGTTCTTATGAAAGATAAGCCATTGTATGGTAAAAATATGCGATTTTTGATATTTTGTGATGGAAATCGCTTCCTAAGAGTGATTTGATGTAAAGCTTAACTGTGTCAGATTTGGATCAAGCAGGACTATTTTTCGTCCAATACCGCATATAGGGATTCGCTTGATAAGGCAAAGTGGTCTAACTATTAATATTTTATGGTGAAAATTAATCCATAATAAAAGTTTGTGATGAAAACTAGCTGTAGGAAACTTGGATCGCATAGGTCAACATATATATATATATAAAGGTTCTCATGAAAAGCGAGCCTTTATATGGTGAGAAGGTTTATTTTATAGTTTTTTATAACAACAAAATTAACTTTGGGTTAAGTTAGTTGACGTTTCAGACGACCTTCAATGTAAATATTTTCATGCAACGCATACCTTTATATGAGAATTGTGTATAATTTTTGGTGCATTATCACGGAAATGAATGAATAAAATTGTGCAGGGTATTTCATAGTCGATCTTACCCGCCTTGCTATAATTTTCATTTTATTTGAACGAATTAAAAATTTTTAATAGAAAATTGGACCAAATTCGCTCATAGGCGTAAGAGCGGTAATCAGAGAACTAAAATATATCCTAACGGTAGTTTATTGCTTACATAGATTTATGCATTCATTCATGAAATAGACGAACACACATTCGATGCAAAGACAAGCGTTTTTATATTTTACCAATCCAAGGTTCTAGACAAGTTGTTCATGTTTCTTTGAAACATGCACGAAAGACTTTGCGTTAACAAAACGCTCTTAACGAGTCACTGACTGTAAAAAAAAGGTTACTTTTCGTTTTTCCATCAACAAAGAAAGAAAAGAAAGAAAAGCAGTCAAAGTAGTTTACATTACGAAAAGTTGCAAAAAGTCTGAAGCACATACACGAAAAAAAGTTATGTAATATATACACACATACACATATATAAATAATTAAAAATAAGAATATGCAAACAAGAAAAACCGAAAGGTCGTTAAAAGTCGAATATAAAAATGTTGACAACTAAAAGCAATAACGACAACAACGATAATACAATTTTTTGTAGTTTCAGAATTCGTAAAAAATGAAAGCAAACGTCTACATCTGCACACATCTACCCTCGGTTTTGATCATTTCTTTTGCAGTAAATACGTAGCAAAGATTCAAATAAAAAGTCAAGAGGCAAAAACCGTTAAATCTGATGTTCGTTGGAAACATCATTTGCTGTCTGCTTTTATTTTCGTAAGATAAAAAGAATTGCTTTCTAAAACATATATAAAATAAATAATTCTTTAGATGTGTTTTATGTATTTTTTTTTTTTTTTGTAACCGTGGATTTCCTGCATCTTCTTTTGAGAGCAAAGTAGTCTTGCGTTGCTTTAAGAAATTTTATTCCTTTTGCACATACTTACCACGTATGTTATATAACTTCATAATGTTACCCGTAACAACTTCAATGGCATTAAAAACTGCCCGCAAAGCATAAACTTTTATGTTGGTTAGCGTTTCACTTATTGTGGTCTCGTCGAAAGCTTCCAGAAAGATGTTCACAGCAACTCAACGCCGAAATGCATTTTCATGGAAAAACCGTTACTTATAATTGGAGGGAAATTCAAAATTGAACAACAAGTCGGCGTATTTACTATAGTCTATCGATGCAAAGTATTGCCTTCCGTCCAAATGGAATCGGTCAAGTCTGTGCAAAAAAGCATTTCATTTTTCTAACAAAAGTTTTACTTCAGAACTCTTTCAATATCGAAAATCGATTTTAAATAAGAGATTTCTCACTGGTATCAGAGTACTTTCCAGATTTCTCGGAATACACGATAAGCTAAGTTACCACTTTTTTGCTCTTGAGAATGAAAAGTCTAAACTATTTACTGCTGTGCCGTACGCTCCAGAGAGAAGTTAAAGCCGGAAGGTGCGATCACTGAGGGGATAGTACTTTTTTTATTTCGCTTAAGCACTCTACGTTGAAATTTGAAAATATTGTTTGTATTGATTATATTGTTATTCGTTGGGAGCATATACAAAAGTTGAAGTACGTGAAGTCTTGACTAGCGTGAAATCCGGAATCCATTTAAACGTGTCCGTCTGTTCGTCTGTCTAGGTGTCCGTCTGTCCAGGTGTCCGTCTGTCCAGGTGTCCGTATGTCCAGGTGTCCGTCTGTCCAGGTGTCCGTCTGCCCAATTGTAGTATGTATTCTCTTGGCTACAAAAATAAAGATATCGGCTTCAAATTTAGCAAAAGCAGTGGAAGCTCTTGCCCACAGGTTGGTATTAAACATGCGCCCAATCGGCAGAAGTGTCCGTCTATAGCGCAGCATAATTTGGTAACAACATTAGGTCACTTGTGCATTTCACACTCTTAACTTATAGACTACAATGGACACACGATAGAATCTCTCACATATATCTTCCAGAAATGTAAAAAATCACTCATGCCCGGCGTATCAAAATTTGGTCCTCTTTTTTATTCCTTTCTAGGGTAAAGGTGAAGGGCAAAATAATTCAGCTCAGATCTTTAATGGTTTCGCAGAAATTCAAAGAGCTTAAGCAGTAAGCTTTGAAGTCCTCGATGTGGTCGGAAATTTGCGTCCTCGCATTACCATCTGTCTCGCCCTCTGCAGAACTGTCGTATTGGTGTGAAGCTTATTTAAAAAAGAGTTACGTGAAATGTTTTCATTTCAGTTTTTGGCCACAAATGGGCGGAAGTTCTGCTGGGACGATACAATGGTTTAACATGGAAAAGAGAAAAAACTTATTGACTAAAATCGCACATATTTAGGCAAACAAATATCTCAAAATTTTCCCTCTATACGGTTTATGTATACATAAAAATATAAAATTATTTTATTGGACAGTAGGAAAGAAGAATTTCTTCGCGTTGTAACGTCGAGAAGAAAAAAAACAAATTTCGATACAGCGAATATTACGTAAGTCATATTTAATTCAAAATATATCGAAGGGATTGGGAGAGATGGAGTTAATTAGAGATATTATTCTATTCGTGGATATGATATGAACGTGTTAGACCGTAACTCGTAATATCTTGTTTAAGCATGCGTTGGGAAGTGCATCCACCTTTACAGATATTATGTATCGAAGCAAATAATTGCGCAAAGTTTCTAATGACGACTGCCTTTCGGATTTAAAACTTATACGTATTCGTTTTTATTTACTTTGCATATCTTTTTTTTTCAACTTCATTTAAATTCTATGAAGCCTGACGTTCTTCATTCGCTACACGCACTTCACTTTTCCTTATAGAAAAAGGTAACACAACAAAAGCACACAACATTTTGCTTTGATATGAATTGTAAAATATGTACTTTGTCTGTCCATGCGTGTATAGGTATGTATACAAGTTCTATGGCACTTTGTGGTATTTTCTGATTAACATTCTGTAATCTGGAAATGTGGTAGCACAGCAATTCTGTCTTATAACGCCCGAGTGGTAAACACAGCAATACTCTTAGTCTGTATACAAGTAATACAAAAACTAACATTATTTGCCAAAGCACTAAAATGAATGATTACTTTTCCGTCCAAAAAAAGGAAAGCAAAAAAAAAAAACATGAAAAGAAGTACAACTTGGCAATAATTGCGTCAAAGGGAAGAAGAAATATCCGAAATTGAATAATAAATTTCATAGAAAATTCAATTTTAAATTCCTCGACTACAAGCATAAATCTGTTAACAAGCCAATGAAACTAATGAAACTCGTTAAATAGTTGTAATAAGCAGATGATTATACGTCTGGGGGGGAAAAAAGCAATCAGTACTACTAACTGAACCATGTATTGTTTGCCATGAACTAAGCTAAATATTTGAAACGATATATTTGGTAGTCTAGAAAATATGGAGCTTAATAATGGCGATAGAGTTGATCAGCAGACGGCATATGCATCTACGCATTAGGGAGAAAAATTCACTTGGAGAAGTTATAGTACATAAGCCAAACATAAAGAAGAAAATATTTATTTTATATCGAGCAGTAACCCATTAAAGGTATGTTGTCTGGCCGATCATGGTAAAATGGAAATATGGAGCTTAATAATGGCGATAGAGTTGATCAGCAGACGGCATATGCATCTACGCATTGGTGAGAAAAATTCACTTGGAGAAGTTATAGTACATAAGCTAAACATAAAGAAGAAAATATTTATTTTACATTAAGTACTAACCCATTAAAGGCATGTTGTCTGGCCGATCATGGTAAAATTTTTACTGAACTCGGGAGTCGGCTATCGCCAATAATGTTACGAAAGTTTAGGTCCATGGTCCATGGATTACAAGTTGCACTTGTCGATGCATTAAAGCGGGCTTGTGTACGAGAAGATGAAATTGCATGTCTTTAGCTTCTTGAGCGAGCCAACGATAAAGACAGAGGGACAGATAAGCGATAGTGTCTGAATCGGCTTTACAAAGTTTCTAATGTCTATTTGTGGTTATTCCCGCCGTAGCCCAAAATTTTCTACTCTATACTCGCAAAAATCTTTTGAATACTAAAGCAATTCCTGGCAAGGCTTTGCTTTGCATATGCGATCGGAGGGTATTGTTAAGTTTCCCATACTAACAAGGTTTACCTGATATAAATTTATACGCAATAACATCCAGGAAGACTTCTAGGTTCAAATGAACCCATCAAGAGGTAAACGATATCAACGACATTCAAGGTTGACACATTTCGTCTCTCGAGTTCAATTCTCGATGGTTAACTTATCTCGATTGCAAGTTCCAACATATATATATATATATATATATTCCATTTCATCAGCGCAATTTCTGTTGTTTATTAGAAAGAAATAAGCATCGAACTGAATATCAACATTAACAGACTACGTCCTACGAACAAATATTTCCAAGTCAAGAGACACACTTTGACGTGACGCTTTTGATGCAGTTGATTGTATTTGTTGCAACTGCGATCGCGACTGTATGGTAATCGGTCGTGATTGAATTTGTTCGCGAAACTCTTTCAATGATATCGTAGGTTTAATGTTTTTCTTTTCAGTGAAAGATTTGGCGACACCATAAAACTGTGGCGTAAGTAACACTGCCAGGAAACAGAGCATATAGACTATGGTAACCATGCAAGCTTCAAAGGGACGCCTTATTAAGAAGACTAGGGTCCACCAATAAATTATAACCACTATAAGACCGAAATGAGCATGTATACCAGTCATCAAGGCTTGATCGTCACACGAACGATTCCAACGACATACAACTAGCGGAATGGCGGCTACAATTTGTGCTATTATTGGGATTATTATACTCAGGTTCTGGAAGTTGGTAATGACATCGCAGCAGGTGTGGACTATTAGGACGATCACGACTATAATTGGTATAAGCGCATGGAAGAGAACGGTACACCAACATACGCTGTAGAAGCGGTATTGCAATATGCCAAACGTTAGAATGTAGAAACATATCGTGTGAACATGAAAATCCGTTAGTATCATATCTGCTAGAAAAAAGCACAACCAAAGGAAATTTACTAAACACAAGCATGAACATAGTGCGCCAGTTTTCATTTTCATATTTCTGAAAATAAATTATTACTAATTTTTGTATAATTAAATTGACATCACAATAATGGAATTTACGTTTTCCAAGATAATAAAATTTTCCAAATTGATTAGTTTTCGAGCTCTACAACTTCTGCAGCTCGTCATATATTTTCTTAAGTTGAGTGGACTGACATATTTTTCATAGAAAAAGCGTAAGCCAGAAGGAACGACTGAAAAGATTGTCAAGTTCATTTTTCATAGGTTAATATTGTAATGGGGTAGCGTTGAGATGCAATTTGTTTGAATCATACGCGAGATGTATTCATGTGTTAGCAACAACAGTAACAGCCACTTGATCAACAACGACAATTCATTGGGGTTCACAATAACATGAAAATTCAATTGTATGCAAAACAGACTACGGCGCTGCAACATTAGCTAAGTCGTCCTTGATGTATATCAAAAAATCATCGACACTATTGCAAACAGTAACGGTACATAGTAGTAGTAGCAGTAGTAGTAACAACTCCAGTAACAACTACACAATTGTATTAAACAGCACAAAAGCATTCGAAAGCAATAGAAATAAATGTAAATGTTTGCTCTTTATTAAGAGTCGCGTCTATGTATAACAAATACAGGTGCAAGTTCACTTTCTCAAATCTGTGAGGAAAAGCAGTTCCTTTCTCTTGCTTTATATACATTAAGACGGTGCGCAAGCATGGCAAGCGACTAATAATAGATTTGACTCCACTTCAAAACGAAGGAATAACGCTTGGGCTTATCTTCCCCAATGACTCAGCTTTTCATGGCATATGTAATAAGTTCAAGAATGCGTATCATACACGTGCAAAGTCAGAAGCGTTGAAGTTCTAAAAAGAAAACTTCTTAAGACTGACTGCCCGCCTAAGCAGAAATGCATGGGAATTTTCACCGCTGGCATTTATGTATCTATGTACATATACGTACAGGTGTACATAATGTTTATTTATTTATTCATTTACTTTGTAAATAAATTCTGCTGTATTTGTGAACGGAACCTGCGACCAAGGCGCTGTTAGTCGCCATCATTTCTGTGCATTATGTTATGAGAGAAGTGGATATAAAACATTTTTTTCGATTTTTTGTCTATTTGTCTAGGAGTGATAATCTCGTACAATCGCGTCTCGGCACTGGTCGAGGTCTCCGCTCTGCGCTCTTGGCGGAGGCGTTCTGCTCGTCTTGTCCATTTGAGATCGAAATTAATATTTCTTTATATTTTTTGAATCCATGACCTGACTGAGACACACACTTCTAAGGCTTCCTCTTCCTAGGGTGCATCTACTCTAAAGCGCCTACCCCTCTCTTATTCATCTAACGTCTAACGGTGAACTTTGGTTATGGACATTAACATCGCCTCGTCTTTCAGTGGCAGTCATGCTTCTTCTAATGCTAACAAAGTCGATAAGGGGGATGGGCGGAATAGGCGCCCTCGTGTCGACAAGGATGGTTTCTTTCAATTCATTTTCATTACAAAAAAAAAGTTTAAATTAGTGTGCAGTGAAAATTCAGCCCATAAGTGCAACGTGTAAATATTGAAATTGAAATTAGGAATAAATGTTACATGTGTAGGCATAAACCGACAAACGTCTGATCGCCAATGCGTTTTCTGTGAGACACTGTGAACACTGGAATTAAAAAAAAAATGTTTTCTTTTTGGTTTTGTGCTAGAACCAAAAAATCGTGTAAAAAAAGTGTCTCATTGGTAAAGCGCGTTATTTCAATCATGTAAAAAAGGGCCGTGTAAAAAAGAGTTTGGCCATTACCTCCATTATGTTTAGTCGTTTTCTTTAGTGGAAGAATGATGTTCGTCTTGCTCGAGATCTGATCAAATTGCAATCTCCTGATCACCTTTATTTGTCCGTCGCAATGTCATCCAATCTGCTCATCATTCCATTACCTTTGCGTGATCTTGACGAGCACAGTGTTTTGACATTTTGATACTTCGTATTCCCGCAATTTAGAGGCTTATACGGCACTCTCCTATTTTTTTACGGCATGTGGTCAGAATATATGTTCACAGTCACACTATGAACACATACCTTTTATTTTCATCACATTTTTTCTCTAACATAAACCACATACATGCATACTCCTTGGAGTGTTACATTTTACACTATGAGATTCTCACTGCGTTATATCGTCTGAAAACCATTTGGAAAATAAACATAATCCCAGAACACATCAGCACCAAAACGTTATGAAAACAAAACAAAGAAAAATGAAGTAAGAAACTAATTGGAAATTGGAAAACTTGGAAGAGGTCACTTCCCGTAAAATAATCATGGCGGAGGCGATAGCCCGAAACATATATGCACATATGCATACGTAGATCTATACTCAAGCTATTCGCCAACTTTATTATGAAGAAGAACTGCCCGTTCACTATGAAGTTTTTTGCTCAGTGTAGTGAATCGTCTGTTGTTGATTTGCTGAATTACAGAAGAAGAAGAAAACGTAATAAAAAGCAAAAACCGATATATATATATAAACATATAAATTGTTGGCCTAATTCACTCATCTAAACAAATCAAAAAAAAAAAAAAAACAATACGTTGTTAAATTTTCTACTGTGGGAAATATTAAATTCGTTTTTGATTACTTTTAACGACACGGAAATAATTGTCCAATGGTAGCAACCTTGCTTTCGCCGCGACGATTTTTCATTTTTATATTCTACACTACTTGTGGTACAGGGTATATTAAGTTTAGTGCGGACATATGTAACACCCAGAAGGACTTAAGACAGACCCACCTTTTATAATACCGATCGACTCGGAATTATTTTCTAAACTGATCTAAACCTGTCTGTCCGTCTGATATCCATATATTTCTGTGCTCAAGCTGCAAGTCGCAATTTCTGAGCTATTTTAACGAAATTTGGTACACAAGCGTACTTTGGCCCATGGACGAACGCTATGGAAAATGGATCGGATCCGTCCACTTTGCCGGCCACTATATAGGTTGACTTTCATGAAAGTTATGTGTACTTGCTGGAGTATTATTAACAAAACGAGCGAATAACTGTACTAGACGAAGTTGTGCAGGGTATATAACAATCGGCATTGTCTGCCGAATCCGCCCGCTGCTTTTACGTATTTCGTCATGTTTTATGCCATATGAAAGCATATAAACTGAACAATCATTCCTACTTCTAAAAGAAGTGCGTTTTACACTATGTTTTCATAGGATTAAAGTGCGTGTAAGTGAAAAGTAATTGAATAAATTTCTATGAATGTGAAATTGTACACTCTTTCTGGTATACTTTCCTCAATATTACAAAACTTGTCGCTTTGCCATTACAATGTATATTTACTTATTTGTTGCTTTAAGGTGATCAATCACTTCAGCGATTTTCCGCCATACATGTAACGCTGTGATGGGGCTGAAGGAAGGGGAGAAAGATATAGGGACTGACGGTTGCCCCAAACCTAGTGGACGTGTGCACAAATCGGTTTTTTGCCTTTGTCGGCCATTTGTGTTTGTGAATTGTTAAATAAAAGAAGGCAGGAAGAGGTTTACTTGGCTTGGTTTCTAAATTCGCATCATATCTAGCGATCCTTCTTCCTGCACAGTTGGATTTTTAAAACTTGGCAACTTTATAAATGGACAGAAAGTTTCAAATTAGATTTTGAATTTCTTCGATTTTTTGTACTAAAACTAAAATAAGAAAAAAAAAAAAAATAAAAATAATAATAACAATAAAAGTAAAGCAAGTAAACAAAACGACTTTATGACGCGACTTGATTGAAAGATTAAAGGAAATAAAATTTAATTCTTATGCTGCAAGGCATAAGGGGCTAGGAAAGGACGGCTTATGCCGTTTTACGAAAAGCAAAAGAAAAGGAAGATGATATTAAATTACATAAAGGATCGCACAACCCACAACAACGTGCACCTGCACGCAGATTCTTTTGCCCCGTTTTGGTTTTGCGTTTCTTTTTCAACTTTCTCTTACTACTTTCAGGTTCAATTAAAAACTATAATCAAACGCGCACTGTTAACCATGAAGTGCGATATTATTCTTTATTTCCAAGGGAAGGGATATAAAATAGATATATGGATGTTCTGCAAAACTTACCGCAGTTACAGTTCACTCTTGAAAACATGTCGCATTGCTACGCAACCATATCCAATTTTTACCTTTTAGTCACGTTTTGGTTAACCTCGAAAATACATACGCATATATTTCTACGTACACGTATATGTGTTATATTTAAAGCAGTAAAATTTTGAAAATATTATTGCACTTTACTTGCTTGCAAGGCAAACTTAAACTGTTACTATTAAACTGTCTTTATAAATACAACCTGAAAGAGTGAAGGGAGTGGGGTTGTCTTCAGCTTTGCTGCTTATCGCTAACCCTCTCGACCTTTTAATGAAAATAATACCACAAACGGTTCGGCAGTGGAAACATCTTCATCACTATTGCTGTTATTATAATTTATTTATAAATTCTTGGAATAAACTGGCACAAGCACTAGTGACTCCATTCCTTTAAAGATGATGGACTAAATGGTTCAGTAGTTTCAACGTAAGCATTTTATCTTATTTACGGATATGTTGCTATGCATGTAAACCATTCTCTATGACAGTGGTGTAAGTCTATTCTTATTCTACCTGACATGAAGGTGTTTAGGAGTTTGTATGTTTGAATAATAATTGAAGAGATCAGGTATATTCAATGCGTTCATTCCAAGTTTTTTTAAATATTAAATTGATTTACGTCGTTTTTGAAGTATTCATTATAAGATATCGATAATTTTGATGATTTGAGATGGACTTATACGATTTCTAAAGTCAACGAAATGCAAACTTCATACGCATATGAAATATTAAATGTGTTGATGTAAAGATTCTATCATTATATTATCTAAACTTTGTCTAATTTTTAGTATAATTTTTGAACTTTCGAGGAAATTATATTTTTCGTAAATTTATATTGAGAAAATGATGAAAATCTTCCGGGATTTTTCTTAGAAGCTACGTGTACAAAAAAAAAGCTCTCTGCTCGTAGCAGATGGCATTCATTGTTATCGTTAAGGAACTTGTTGGACGTACGCCACCTTCAAAGGAAACGACTAATATTAGGTTGGGGAAAAAGAGATCCATTATTTTTTCGGTAGATGGCTGCACTGGTAGATTTCTCGTAAAATAACGATCAAACAATTTCAGATTTATGCTCGTTGGAAAGGTGATATTTCGCAGTAAAAAAAATTCTTTTGTTGTTTTTTGTTTGGTGCATTCAGTTGTGAGTT
>KK502436.1:295228-350600 GCA_000688735.1 Glossina austeni | reverse complement strand
CGAAGCAAAAGAAGAAGAAGAAATAATAATGGATTTCTTTTTCGCCAACCCAATATATGTGTGCCTGCTTGAGCATTAGCAATGTTCTCATAATAGTAGTGGTCCGCCATAGCTTTTTTACTTGTTTTCATTGCTTTATTTGTGCTTTTCATTCTTTTTTTTTATTGGGACTTAATTGTCATCTTTAAAAATCAGCTAAATGTGCCCAAATGTTTACATACAATTCAAAAGACATTTTGTGCGAAAAGTATCCGGAAGCGTGAAAAAAAAGAATTATTTGTCAAAATTTATCTCTTCAAAGTGTACTCTTTCGCTGGTAGATGCGCTGCTCTGACTGCTGAATTCTGAATCCTAACATCAATCAGCTTTTCGAAGTTTGATTGCGGTTAGGTACGAGTTTGAGTGTATGTGTGCCTGCGAACTTTTAACTAGTAAGATTTGAATGAGCTTGAATAGACACATTTTCACACTCACACGCACTCATAAGCACATTAAAAATATATAATTACATCAGAAGGCGACGAAGAAGTAATTGCGACGCCATCCAAATACAATTAAAAATTTCATATTCAATAAGTTTTGAGGGTTCGTAGGCATGTGCGTCGATGATCTATAATAAAATTTCATTTTTCAATAAATAATCCTACGCTATATACACAAATGCGGTTGTGTGTTTATGCGAACGAGCCAAATACGTTTTTAGGCATGAAAATTTTGAGAGCATCATCGCTGATTATGGAAAACGAAAATAAAATGCAATGAGCGAGATACTTAGTGAAACTGTGCCGTTGATTTGACTTAAGTTGAAATTTATGCAGTTATGGTAAGTGTATCAAGATACGCACTGAAGTCAAATTGGATTCATTACAGGAAGAGTGTATGCGCGAAAATTAAAAATAACAAGCGGGCGAGTTAGTGGCAGTTTTAGACGAATTTTGGGTACCTCCCGTGAAGGGTTCCAGAAATTGTCGAAATTTTTCGTTGTTATATATAATTTTGATAACTGTAGTGTAATTAATTGGAAAAATCTTTACGCACAAACACTCATTTATGTATAATAGAAGGTTTCAGGACTTTTCTTCAAACCAAAATTATTTGCTTTTATTTTAAGCTAAGGTTTATATCCTATAAGGGTTGAAATGAGCTTCAAATGAAGCGATGCCAACGCTTAGCTGAGTAACCGAAATTTTCGTTATTCTTTCCTGGCGGAAATTCCCTTTTGTGATATAAATTAAATCGATTCAAAAACATTCAAGTTTTTGTGTAAGAGTTCTTCTGTCGAGTTTCTCTGACGTTAAAGACATTTTGTGTTTAAAAAAAATATAAAAAAATGGCAAAGCATGTTACAGCCCGCACTACCTAAACATCTGGTGTCAGTATCACAAGTACCGTTTCAGTGATTACCTTTACATGCAAAGTCTTCGAATATCTTCTATGGCTCTTATAGAATATCACGTATCACGTAAATATGCAACCGGAATTTTTGTATAATTGTATTAAAATGATAAAAATATTTTATTCGAGACACTGCCTATCGCTAGCGTTACATGTTTCCTACTGGCACGATGGGCAGGTTCCTCTTTCGATTCAAACGACCACTAATCAGAAGAACTCGAGTTTTCGTGAGTAAGCTGCGTAGAGTTGAGGTCTTGCTATGTAGATGGATGGACGGATTTCATGGAAAAAAATTATGTTGCGGTGGCTTCTTTAATACTTCGTTTGGTTTTTAAGCAGGGACCACTTCAAATCTACCAGTTGTTGTCGGCAGCCTTTAACATCTTTTAAGGGACCACACTCTTCTGGTCTACTCAAAGCACAGAATATCGTTTTCCTGATAAAGAAATTCAGTCTTGAGGTTGATGTGGATGGCACGCTTGCATCTCCCAATGAAATATTTACGCTTGAGACTCTCAAAATGCATCCATCTTCTATCCCCATTTAGGAAACTGCGCAAAGAGGAATTTCTTTCGCATTCTTCGGGTAAAAAAAGAGTGCTATCAGTGAACGCTCCTTATTTCGCACAATTGTGGACAATTTCGTTGTTAGAAAAATTATTTTTGCGTCACTCTTTTTATTATATTACGAGCGTTCATTGTGGCCAGACATCCAAGTTATAATGGAAAGAGAGAAACATATACATGCTCTGCATGTGGTGTTAGGACCATTTATGAGCAAATTCCGATTTCTTATATATGTAACTGATATCTTTATGCATTCGTGCTTAACATTTATGGTGCTCTTAATTATCTATAGTAGAAAATTCAAATTCAATACGCTTTCATCTGCTAGTAGTAGTGGAAGGAGGAAGGGGTAGAAAGTACACTTTTCTTTCATTAAAAATCGAAAGCAATAAACAAATGATGATATTACAGATATCTGCTGTATTTGTATTTGGACGTGTTCGTGTCATTAATTTCAATTTCTTTTATTAGTGAATATGCACTCGTGTATGCACTCGCAATCTGCTTAACCCAATTCATTCGTTCTATGCTAAGGTCAAATGTTTGAATAAATTTTTAATGAGGAATTTTTGCACTTCTTTACACCTGAATGAAATACTGTTCATGTGTGCGCGCTGACACGCTTATGTGCTCCTGTTTATATTAAACATAAATAATATTGAAACACAATAATATCCAACGTCTGTTAACTGTAACATGTGTGTCAAATTGAACTGTAAGTTTACTTAATGTAGGCCGCAATATTTAACTAACGATGATATTGGAATTTATGTAAGCTACACTTAGAGAGAGAATATCTGAATATTTGACTGGATTGGGAAAGTCGATCATCAAATATGATGAGAGAGATAAATCGGCATTAAAACAGGGGCGTGTCAATCACTTGATAGTTTTAAATTGGTTTTTAGGCTGGCCTTGGGAAATTTATACCCCTATCTCAATTAGACCTTGCGTTCTAGTATTTTCTTGTGTTGAAAGTTTAGATGAATCTCATCGTAGACCGACATCTGCTATGGGTTATAATCAATAGTCTCTGTTGTAGTGGCTTTAGGCGATCAGGATGGTCTCAGGTCTCACTGTGACACACGAGAAGGGTGAAATCATTTTTAAAATTACGGCGCGTCAATTGGTTGACAGTGTTACCCTGGTTTTTAGGTTGACTTTAGGAAATATTTGAACAATTTCTCAGACCTTTCAATTTTTAAATTGTAACTTTCCTTCTTAGTCCCTCTTTTTTAATAACATTTTAAATGAATCGGGTTTCAAGCCAACATCTGCTATGAATTATAAATAGTTCTCTTCGGTTCATTGTGGGCGGTGTTTTTGGCCATTCTCCAGCTTGTCTTATACTAAGTTTTAGTCTTCTATCTAGCAGCTTGACTTCAAGGTTCGAACAGCCGATAACGGCCAGATAGTAAGTAACCGTTATGCTGATCAAAAACTTATTCATTTTATGAGGTCTTTGATAGATTTTCTGAACTTTGCACTCATTGAATGTAAAACGAATCTTGTACAGCAGTTTCCTTCGGTGGCAACTAGCAAAGAAAAGCGACTTTTAAATTAATGCAAATTTGTTTTTTTTTTTTTTTTTTCATTTCAAAAGGTTGTTTAGACCTTTTTTAAATTTATCCTTTTTATAAAACAAAAACCAACATAGCTTTGAGTATTTTTATAAATTAAGTATGCAGAAACCACACTCATCAAGGGCTTTTCATAAAAAGGAAAGTTTCTATGCATATATAGAAAAGTATATGCAATGCATCTGTCGCAATCTTTTGAGAAATATGAAGGGAGACTTAAGTACAATGGCAGCTTGTGTGCGCTTTTTCTTATTTACTGATATTTCAATGAAAGTTAAAGCTCTTGCCAGAGGAAATAAAAGGTGCTTCTTATATAAAAAATATTGTTTCATTACCTTAGCGAGGATTTTGACAACGAAAGGCTACGTTTTTGGATTAAATATATCGTTATAAAGTGTTCTGCGATGCCAATACGATCTCATTTTTTTTCATTTTTATTTTCCAGTGAGCGAATTTCATTCAAACCAAATATAAGAGATTTATTATTGGCCAGCGTTGAGCATGTTCTTCTTGCATATGACATTCTTAAATATGTTTTTTTTTTTTTTTTTGTAAAGTGTACCTTACAACTTATGCCGATATGCACACAGTAATTTGCCTTTACAGATTGTTTGCCCGATACCCTATTTCTTTTTAACTCGTCCTCATAATATATTTATCTGCACTCGAGAAACGTAGGTTTGTCTTAGCCAATGCCTTCAGGACAAGGTTCATGGCAAATGGTGTCCTTGACTCGCTGGTTTTGTTAAATGAGAACAACTTTGATGTTTCGTTATAAAGCTAAGCCAATGCAAATTCATCTACGCACATTTTAAGCCACTCACAATCCTGCGTCAAAATTGAAACGAGGTTTAATACCTAATCGCTTTATTTGATCCCCTACGTTGCATTGAAATTTACCTTTTTCACCCCGCGTATTGCTTGTGTCATACCTAAGCCAAAATTTATGATTTCTCATTACCGCGCTTTGCGATCTGATGATACACTAAACAATGTTGCCAAGGGTTGGCGTGTACGAATCGACTAATTGTTCACGTGGCACACTTTTGATTGATGTATTATATATCGCTTGCTAACTGTGCTGTTGGACTAGATGAGTACATGATTTCCCTTTTGCTTACTCTTATGTGTTACAGATTAGGTGCACAGTTTTTAGCCTCTTCAATTCGGGAGGGAGTAATCACGTATGAAAGATTTAGCTTTCGAAAACTAACTTTCAGCTACGTGACTAGCCCCCAGATTAAGTCTTTAATCTTAACTGCTGTCTAATTCGACTGAATACAAACCGTAGCTGAGGGCTCTAAGTGGGAAATAAATAAATAAATATCAAAACAATTTGTTGTTTTTATATTGGTTTGGTTACAGTTGAGAAAACATTTCTACTCTTCGGCATCTTTCCTTATCCCCTGTATGTTAATTCTGGCCATTCTCCAATTTTTTTGAAAAGATTATCTGTGTCCAAAGGGGATCTGGTATTTTGAGGCTATCCAGAGGAGCACGCCTTTTTTGTATATGGCCACGCGAAAAGGAGCGTTACTAGGAGTACGAGCCGTGGATGGAAGTAGGCGATGTGTGGTGAACATAGCGCAGGAAATAAAACATTTCATCTCAGTGCTGTTAACATTTCTTAAGTGCTTTTTACAATATGAGGCTGAACATTGTTGTAGCTTGTTTTTAATGCCCGATGTAATTGTAATACAGTTGTTAATAGCGTGATAGTTATGGTAAGTGGAAGTACCTCGTAATATACTACGTCTCGCAATTGAGCGGGCAAAGTAAATTCGTGTTTGCAGCAAATGCCAATGGTTCCCCGACCTGAATATATATATATATATATATATATATATAACTTGTTGCCTTTCTAATTTTGCGTCATGTCTGACGCTTTCCTTCGAATCAAACAAGGGAAGTAACGATTGCCGTTTTTGGGTCTTTTTCGGTCGCACATGTCGATTTATTCGGAGCTTTCAAAACTTATTACTAATAATGATTATTCAGTTTTCTCGTTTGTGATTGTAATCTTCGGATCGTGGCACTTTCTCGATCGCTTATCTTAGAGAATCTTATTTTGAAAAATCGTTCCATGAATAGCTGTAGGCCGGTGTAGGGTGTCTAATGATTGGCCATGGCCCACGATAATGTTTTTATTTGTTTCTTCATATGTTTTATTATTTTATTTTTTTTAATTTTTGTAATTTTTTTCCGACTTTTCCCTCACTTCCCGGTAAAGCATAATTTAGCAAAGACGGAAAGTTGTGATTTTCAGAACACTTAGGCTCTCTTGATGGCTACGATAACCTTCACTTCGATGAAATCAAATGAATGACGCTACCAAGCACATAAAGAAAATTTAATAGAGTTAATTGATCTCTTACAATAAGTGCTGAGAGTCTATAAAATATGTAAAGAAATTTAAATTTCATTCAAAAACCAAATTTTTTTCTACACATTCCGCCCTCTTCTTAATTTCTTTAATGCGCAATTTCGGAAACGTGACAGCAGACATTTTTAATGGAAGATTACAGAAATTTTGTAATATTTTTTTTTCAAATTGTTTGTTGAATATTGAAATACTGAACATTCACATTTTAAATCACTGATAATAATATCTAATGCAAGTAAAAAGTACATAACCTTTATTGGTTTTGAAAGGGACGTATGACAACATGTATGAAATCTGTGTAGGAATCTTTATAACACAGTTTACATTGTGTAATCCGAGCGATAACCCACATAACTATAAATAGAAAGCTGAGAAGCACGTGTGTGCACCCCGTCGAAAATTCTCCATCATTTACACCCCTATCGTTCGTTACATATCGTACATATGTAAGATAATTTTACTACTTTTATGTACGAGCACAATGCGTGTCAGTCATTTGTTGCGAAGCTATATACACACACATATATATAATTGTGCATATGTATCATAGAGACAAATAGACGGATATAAATGTATATATATATATATATATATATGTATGCATGTGCCGACAATGTTCTTACATTTTTGTCTCTCATCATTTTACTGTAAAACTATGTCAAATGACAATAAGTTTCCTAACTTGGATAAGAGCGTATGTAAAGCGTACAGCGTACAGCGTACAGCGTACAGCGTATAGCTCGTGTAGATGCGTTTAAATGAGTGCTAATGTATATTACTGTAATATTATATATATATATATATATATATATACATGTGTGTGTATGTGTGCGTGTGTGCATACTTACTTGGCTTGGCACATATTGTTAGCTTTTAAGTGCAGTATTATCCGTGTATTACAGCTTTTGTCAGTATAGCTAACTGACATATCATTAAAACTTGCATGTTCAGCAATTTTGTGTCTACACTCGTCTATTTATACGTTGAAACGGCAAAAACAACAGCGTAAACAACAAAAACATCTAACAAAAAATAGAAAATGAAATAATAATAGAAAAACCTCTGAAATGCAAAACTTTCACATATATACTCAAATAAAATACATACAAATTTTCTATATAACCATATGTACATACGTATAACAGTACATTGCCTAGTTATTTAAAGTAAAAGAGTATTTGATGTTTGTTTATTTTTTATTTTTTTTTATTTTTTTTTATTTTTTTTATTTTTTTTTTGAAAGAAATTACTTTCTGTGGTTTTTAACACTTGCAGTATCTTTTTGGTAAGAAGTGATCTATTTTCGATTTGATATTAAAAATTTTCGTATCATAGTACTTTCTGTTTTTTTTTTGAATGGTAACATGAAGACTTTTGCAGCAAAAACTGAAAACGCATTGAATCGGCTGAAAAAATGTTGTTTCTTTGCTGCAGTATATTAAGTGACCACTCAGTTAGTTACCCTACGAAATGTGTCTAAGTGCAAGAATGAAGGAAATCTTTTCTTAATCAGTGATATTATAAGTGCTTCTCTCTTCTCTTTCGTTTTCTGCCGCTAGCTGACAGACGACCTTGACGAAAAGGGGTCCGTGCTGACTTTTCGATAGTTCTAGTGTTAATTTATAAAATTTTCGTTTACTTTTTTGTTCATGTAATGCTGGTTAAATACATACATACATCTGCACACATCTCCCATCGTCGCAATTGTTTTTTTTTTCTCTTTTAATTTTAATAACATCTAATGCAAATAGTAGTAGAAGTAGTCTTTCTGACTGACATATGATCAAAATAGGTGCAATAAAAGAAGTGACGTATAATTTTTATATTTGCCTTCACCGGTTGTCATGATCAAATCACATGTTTGTAGGTAGGTAGTGAAGGAAAAAAATATAAGAAAAACGGTAAGGAAGAAAATTGATCACAAAAGTATTCTGAGTGACACGACAGATACGTCAGGGATCACTGTAGGTCGAGCAGGGCGGATTGACCGCAACTTGGCATCGATGCTAGCGAAGGTGACAAGTGCAAGTACAAATTGCAGAATAGAATTTTACTGGATGTGGAGTTTGCAGTCAACAACACCATCCATAGCACTACTAGTAACATCCAATTCTGGTTTATGCTTTGGTTGAGTGGACAAACTTGCTTTGTAACAAAGTTGGCATTGGAGTATTTTATTACGAGTGCTCTTTCGGCCTATTAAAATTGATATGCAGTCAAAGAGTGCGCAACAAGAAAACATATTTTTTTACCTTTTGAGTAGTGATCAGTCCCACCGCCACAACATATATCCCTTAGGGAATTGGGGTCAACCATAACAATAAAAAATTATATATTACTCTACAGATTGCTGGCATATAGCAAGAGATCGGTGGGTAATCATGTAGAAAAATCAGCAAAAATACAACAAAGTAAGAAATTTATATTCGGTAGTGACGAAACTCTTCACACGTACCACCTTTATTTGGAAAAACAAGTAAAACCGCTGTAGAGGGCGCCGTCATTAAATGCACTTACGAAATAACGGATTTTCCAACTAAGCCGTTGCTTGGGAAGTGCTGAGAAAAGTTGTTTGAACCGGCTGTGGAAGCGGCTTTCAATGGAGTTTGTCCTCGGACAGATCAGTGTTTCATCGAATTCATATCTCTCGGCCTGCGTGTTGAACATAGGAAACCAGGAGGGACAGACGCCGTTAAATCAAATCGGAAAATGAGTCTGACTCGAATGGCATAATAAAATGTTGCATACATCCGCACAAACTTAACGTGCCCTTGTACCACAAGTGATGTAGGGTATAAAAAAATGATTGATTGCTATAAAGAATTTAGATTATTTTAGTGTTTATGTGCATATGAATGAGAGAAAAAGGAGGGAATACGTGATAAAGCTTAAGAAATGAAAGAGAAATTAATGATTTGGGTCGTCATAAATCCTAAATGTTCTCCGCTTTAACTTTCGTTTTTTAATTATTTTTGACTCTTAAACAGCACTTTTACGAGGACATATGTGAATAAGTTTACAATCATATTAGATAATGTATGTAGAAGCGCGTAAATTTATGTAAGTTTTGAAAACTAATAACGTTCGCGTGCGCAATACTTTGCGGTTACATGCGTTTATTATGAGATAAGTTTTACTGTGGCTTGGTTTTGTCTACTTTTCACTAATTGAAAATGTTGCTGCGGATGTTGCTATTAATTGTGAAATTTCTTACGTCAATGAGAGAAATAAGTGAAAACTTTTTCTGGCAAATATTTAAAATCATCGTTGATAGTTACAGTTACAAAAGATACGCTTCTTTCTCATTTGGAAGCATACACAAGTGAGTTTAATTAAATTTTTAATACACGAACACTGTTGAGATAAAGAACGTAATATAAAACTTTTGTTCTTTAAAGCACATAAATTAGACTAACGTATGCTGTTGGATGCATGTAAGCGATTGCTTGCAGTAAAACTACCAAACCGAGATGATTAAGTTTTCTAAGAAGTTGAGAAAATTTGCTAATTAAACCGCTTAGTGTCTTCTTTGCTACGTAAAATTTGCATTTGACATAAATATCTTAAGCAAATGAAGCAAACAGTAAAGTATTAAAAATTGTATATGGATGACGTGCTGTAACGCACGGCCAAGCAAAAGTTTGTGAAATGAATTCGCACAAGGGCACCAATGCAAAAGTATTGCCTTAAAATCCCCAAATCCCCTTCCATCCGCTTGACTTTAGACTTTTCAGATAGTTCAGACAGTTGCTCTTTTTCCTTGTTTTGCAGGAACGCATTTTTAATATTTGATTGTCCGGGAACTATGGACAGCCCCCGAATATCACTAAGACTGTTTACTACAACTGCAGCTGTTTTGCGGTTTCCACCAAGCAGTCAAGTGTGTACACATATATGCATAAATCAATCAAAATATTGAACGTACTACAGCATGTTGCTCACATATGTAAATTCACCTACGGCGGATGCTTGTTACGATAATCCGTAAGTAAAATGCGTAAAGAGAGAGAAATTAACAGACAATAGACAGATAGAACAAACCTGCAGAGGGTCGTATGTGAAATTTCATGCCATAAGTTAGAACTTATTTGAAAGAAACAAATTCATTATGGAAAACAACAAAAAATGTTATAGTCGGGCGATATCGACCACTGAATAATTATCTTACACCTCTCTGGGTAAAATAATTTTTCATTTTATTTTCATTTTTTCTGAAGTAAGGGTATGTTTCCACATATGATAGAGGACCCAAAATCTGGAATGACGGGTTTATTAAATTTCGCAAAATTAAACTTCTTGTTAAACGCCTGATTATTCACCTGTTTTCGCCTTAAAGTCCTAAAAATTAAACTTTGGTGCGATAGAAACGCTTGATTTTCCTTAGCGCCGTTGCGCGAGTGGAGGGCCGTAAAAGTAAATTTACCTGCGGCAGATGGTTGCTATGTCAAATCATCATTAGGGACTAATTTTCAGCACAGAGTATTAAAAAGTGGCACATGTTTCATATAAGGGTTTAGTTTTCATCAGACTCGTTTTATAGGGTGTGCCCCTAAAAATGATCCGAGCCAATCTATTTCTCGCTTGGGCTCGTACCTCGGCCAATAGATGTCAGTGTAGGAAATTTCGTCAATATATCGAAAAAATTGCGAAGTGGTAAATCGGACAGACGGACAGCCATGCGAGAAATATAATAATAACAGGACAACGATGGTGCGTTCGTCTTAAGCTCTTCTGACTGTTACTCACGTTGCTCAAGTCGAATATCCGTTGCCCCAAAATACAGGAATCGCGAGAAAGACTGAAAGAAAGAGGGGGGCGCTTCAAATTGGGAAAGAAGGCAATTATTGGCGGAAAAGGTCATGGCCAGTTTTTATATTGGAATGCGCTCGAAGGAACGTTGTCTTCAATTGGATCGGTTGGATAATAAGAAGAAACAGCTGGATTTGAAGAAGAAAAAATCCCCTTTCATCACGATAACGTCTTAGTTAATTCATACAACATTTCAACGGCAAATCGGTATGATTTGGAATACGCATCCACCCATTCTCAAGATGAAGTGCCCAGGGACTGCCAAACTTTCATTGGAAACGTACTGGTTTTTCTAAACTGCTGGATAAATCGCATTATTTACGAGGCAAAGTAAACAAACCTTTTTCTTGGTGTCTTGTGCTGAAAGGATGAGAAGGTGCGAGAAGTAAAATCTACTTTTATCGAAAACTTGTGCCTTCATTATAAAGCAGTTTGCTTATCAATCACACTGCTACAGCTTACTTTACTTGCTTTGTATGTAATTTGGTGTCCGTTAGCGGCGTTGTTGTCTACTGAAGGTATTGATGCTATCGTTGCGAAACTTTTTATTTTGCTTTATTTAAAAATTTTAAAATAAATTATTTTTTTTTAACTTTAAACTTTTCCATCATTTGTTTATTTACTTGTACCATATTTCTTTTCCACTGTTTTCGGTACGGCATAATAAAAAGCATTTCCCAGTTATCACAACAGGTGTCCGTGTAAACACATTTGATATTCATTGAATTTGTTCCAAAACAAACAACAAACAACAAAGAAAAAAATTTAAATAAAACAACTCATAAAAATATATTCATCTTCTGACGAATCTTGGATACTCTCCCATACCCAACGAATATATTGCTGTACATATATAGGAACTGTAACACCCTTCCTTCATTCAGAGAATTTGCAGAGAGTTGAGTAAGACATTTAGGTGTCGCTAATGAATATTTGCCGCCAGGTGGTGGAAGTAGTTTTGATTGAAAAAAAACCGATTAAAGTTTTCCTTTGTTTGTGAGAGGTTTGCGATCATTTGCAAATTTCAACTAAAGTCTTAATTTTAATTATTTTTTCCTTACATGGAAACGAAATCATTTTCTTCTCACACACACGCACAAAAGATGAATTTTATTTAAATTTTCATAATTTGCTAGTTTCCAAATGTCCAGAAATTGGTTAACCTTATGCAAAAGAATGCAAAACAACAACTTTTTCCCCGTATTGTGCAGAAGCTATGACAAAACTAATATACTTGCCCAGTTTTTTGCTCGGTATAAACAACGGAAATTGTAGATGCGTTTGCATTTGTAAGCATATCAGTATGTACAGCAAGCATGCTTTCCGGTTCTTTCTTCCTTTCCACCCTCACCCTTCCACCCTTTACATGCCGCAGCCACAGAGATAATATCAATGTTGCCACAATAAAATTCGTCGTCGTGTTGATACTTCAGATGATAATGATGTTCAATTCACTGCACTTTTTTGTTAAGCGCAACCGTAATCAAACGGGTGGAGCAGTCTTACAAAAGGAAAAAAAGAGTGCTTTCATAACAAACAATTTCACGTTACATAAATGTTGTTGATTTTCATAAGCCCCGCATTAAGGAAAATATACAAATTTTCTGTTTCCGTTTGCGAATAGCCAAATATCTGAGATAGGGATGGGATGCTCCTAGGACAGCTCGCCGATTTGTCCGTCTTGCCCATATCTGTTGGTCCACAAAATCGAAAAGAATGAAATTAATGGGAAAGTGGATCTGCGTATCGTGCAGACCGACCCTATCTTCAAACCGAAATTAAGTTAAAAATCTGATAGAAAACTTACAAAGCATCAATCAATGTAGCGGTGCTCTTATGTGCATGTGTAGGGTATGCAATGTTTGGTTCGAAACCTAATATGGATTTTTAGTATGTTTTCTTTTGTTCTGTTCGCCTGGATTCTGCGTGCAGTCATGTCGCTTATGCATGTGTTCCTTCTTTCCCTCTTTTGCTGTTGTGTCGTTGGGTTTTCATTAAATCTACTCAAAGTATAAAAGCAAATATCAATGTAGTCGATTAAATTTGATATAAAAAGCACAAAACGAAATCAGTTGCAGTGTTCCATGTTTACATAGTTGAGGTACAGTGCTGGTGTATATTGAAGATTTTGAATTTGACCTCAATTGCTTTCGAGGTGACTTCAATTTCATTTTTATTGATCTCTCTGTTAACTTGATGTGAAAATTTTCGTATTCTGGCTTATTTTTTAATGAAAACTGCGCATGATAAAGTTAACACTATTTGAATGGATGAGAAACGTTTTCCAACTCTTTTCAATGTGTGACGCTTAGCGCGATATTAGAAGTATGCCAGCAATGATAAAAAATGCTATTCATTTTTTTTATATGTTCATGGATTAGCTATTGGAAACTTTGGAGCATAAAATTTGCTTTCAGTCCACTTTCCCGTATTTGCTGTTAGCATACATTTGTCTAAGAAGATTGTTTTTTTTGAATTTGTAACTCGTACTACTGCCATACACGTGCAGTACTACCAGGATGTGCTTTAGAACTTACGAGTGTTTTTTTGTCTTTGTTTCATGCCCAGCACAGGGCGTTGCTTCAACATTTCCCTTTCATTTGGAAGATCAACTATCGCTCATGATTTACTTAGCAATTTAACTGTCAACAGTTCTTCGGCAGCACTTATAGATCTCATTGTGAACTCGCTGTGTCCGACACAGCTTCCTAAAAGGATTTTGGGCCTTCGTAAATAACTAAATCACTTGCCACGCAATCTAAAAAATTTTCATTTTTCTTTTGTGACATGTTTTCTTTAGTTTTCTTTAAACGTGCTTTGGCTCGCAATGTTTGCAAGAAGGCAAATATCTTATGGGTCAGTTTGTACCACACTTCTACAGAAAGAAACTTAAAAATACTTCGATTCGCACAAGAAAAGAAGGCTTCTTAACAAAGCCCCGGGAATTATTGACCGATGTATTACATCCACCGATGCATTGTTATGGACTAAGCGACATTGTTGTTGGCCATATGTCAATGCTGGGTGTTAGTATATATATACCGCAATATAAGCAATATCGGCAGTATCGGTATATCGTTATCATTACTCACACATTCGCAGATTTAAATTTAATGAAGCCGTACATTGCTACAGACCTTTCATCGTATTCCCATCGCGAGACTCATACTGTGCTTTAATCGACGTTTTTATTCCGCTAACAGCACTTAGTCGTAGTTACTTGCCATTACAGATATATATATAGTTGCAAGTACTATTAGATTAATTAAGTCTGACCAAGGGAGATATAATCGTACTCACGAAGAAGCTACTTTCGCTAACTACACATTACTACGCCAGTTGATCTGTTCGGGCTCATCATAAATCTGAAAGCAGTCTTAGTATTAGCCCGGATAAAGGAAAAGGCTCTATAATGCGGATGAAATTAATTGTAATTCTAATATAAAAACATATTGAATACACATGTGAAAGATGCATAAGCGCATGTCTACAGGATCATGTATACGGTAGTGCAATGGCTTCTTTTTGGTGAACGAAGGCTTTGACATACGAAATGTCAAATGGACTTTCCTTCCATTCGTTTGTTATGCTTTAGGAATCTGTGCAAAATTTCTGATCTTACAAATTTAACTCTCATAAGGTAAGGCATTCTAGTCTCTGTTAGGAACTATTCAGATTTGTATCCTCTCTCTTTCTCTATTCTTCATCCTTTCTCTCTCTGTATAGTAAAAAATCTTTCACCAAATGCTTAGCACACACATCGATGTGTTTTAAATTATTCTTTAAAAAGTTTCCATTAAGTTTTTAACATTTAAAGACAAAGAGTCGTTAAAACTTTTAAACTTCTACGCCAATGGTTCATAGAAGAGTAGACTAATTGTCTGTGTGTGTGTGTAGCACACTCTTACTGAATAAGAAATTAAATATTTTTTCAGCATTTTTTTACGTTAAAATTAAATAAAAGTACTGCCACTGCTAACTTTACGTCACTTCCGTTTCTCTCAGTTTGTCTCGTTTCCTTTCACTCCGTTCTTAATAAATCTTAACTTTTTTAACATTTTTTTGGCGTGGTCGCTACACTTCTGGTGATGTGATGGTGATGTTTCTGATAGCTGCTGATGGTTGAGGTTGAGCACTGTGTGTTTTTCATTAAAACACAATTTTTTTACAATTTATATAACATTTTTCTTTTTCTCTTTAACTTAATGTACTGCGAGTTACATTTATTGCCATGTTTTCATATCTCTTTATGCACATTTTAAATGGAGGTTAAAGCTCTAGTCGAGCGCTTGTATTCCTGTTTGGATGTATTATGTGCAGTCGAGCGCATTCAAAAAAATAAATTTAAAAAGAAAAATTCAAAAGAAAAGTAAATTAAGTAACCACGGCAACACTGCACGGCTAGGAAAAAAAACTACAAATCACTTATTTAATATATAATGCAATGAATAACTAGTCAAACTTTACATAAAAAAATAAATAAATAAAACGAAGAAAGAGGATGTTGCGGGCGAAATGAACCGCATTTCCACTCACCTGATGTATTGATTATATATCGCAAATATCGTCCGATTGTTATGTCTTTGTCTGTTCGCAAGTAGCCCCAGGTTTTTATTTTCATACTTATGAGCTAATTATTAGGGAAACATTTCAGATCAAAGCGAAAGCTTTAAACTTTCACGTGTCATAGTCATTTGAAAGCATAGGAAAGAAGGAAAGGATTTCCAAGCCGAGCCTCTGCATCTTAAAGTAAGCACTAAGAAATAACTGTAGCATGTAGGAAAACTTGTCTATGTGGCTTTTCCACATACAGCAGAAGGCGCCCTAAAGCGGTACACTTGTTCGGAATTATATAAATTCATGTCGAACGAGTCAATGAGATTACACAAACACACACACAATTTTTGCGTTGTTTGAAAAATAAATGTTTTTTTTCGGAAGAAATGAGCACAAATTTTTCAATACATGTTTTCGACGTTGCATTTTGGGGACATAATCGTTACAGTAGTTATTGCAGCTAAAGCTTAATGAAAACGTAATAATTTTCTCATTTTTTTTATCGTGTTAAGCGAGTCTCTTTTAGCTCGTGATATGTACACAGTCACAATTTCATCACCATGTTTTACGAATTCCTATTATGTGTAGCCCTGTTATACGACGCATTACAATGCGTGCAGACTTCATTCATAGTTTCAATATCAACAACTCGATGCAAGTCATATTGAATTTTCGAATTGTGCTGAAATGCATTACGATCATGTTCTACTGACTGATTTAATCGATTCATTTGTCTCTCCAATGGGCTAATCTCATCTGATTCATTTTGACCGCTATATAAGATAGATTGCCTTAATTCTCTAATGCTTACGCGATTTGCTTCATTTCGAACTTCAAGTCCAGTCAGTAGCATGATTGCTCAACTTTCCCATATACGTAGTCTATTTTCTTTATTGTGCTTCTTCTTCTCCTCCTCCATTTTGCCTTTCTTCTCGTTCTTCTCTCTTACCTACCTATGTGTAGCAATCAACATTTTCTCGTTTCGATACCACTGCTAGCAAAGGCGGATTCCGCCCGCTTTGTGTTTCGTGCGTGTTGAAGATCTTAGGCTTAAGTTTTCCCGAATTCAGAGGATTTAAACCTTGTTGCAAAAAACCTCGTGTAAATCGGTCCGGTAGTGTGCCTTTTTCTTGTTGTGTATGAACAGCCCTCGCACGTTTGCAGAGCGGGATGGCGGTGGGAGGATTGTAGGCAGAGAAGGAAAAATCAGGGAGAGAACAGCACTGTTGGAGAATTTTCCGAGAGGCGGGCGGCTGGATTAAAGAATGATGGGTCATGATAGTGTGTCGTCCATATACAGATTGCGTTCTACATAAAACCATAAACGGAAACAGTATATTTTCTAACACAACCGAAGTTTAAGTTTTCACAAAAACAGTCATCGGACATATTTGATTTTTTTTACAAGGAACCTTCTGTAATAAGAACTTTTCCTCTTTCCATTTTAAAAAAGAGAGCATCAGAAAAATAACACACTACTTGACTGACTACAGGATTTAATTCAACCGTTAGATTACTTTATGGTTAAAAGTTAAAAGATTCTTTTGTCTCTAAAATTTCAATCCTCTTCCATTTTGCACAAAAAAGTGAAACTTAATGGACACTATTCGGTGCGAACTTTTCAGACTTGTCAGAATACTTTTTACGTTTTGGGAATGAAAAGAAATCAACACTTAGCGAAGTAGACATTGAGGTCTATTTTCCTTCTATTAATTCATGCCATGCGTTCGAGTTTCAGTAAACTGCAATTTAACATCCAGAGGGAATCGCTTAAGCAATCATTAAACTCTTTACATTGTTTACTTTTTAATTTGTATTAATTTTTATACCAAGAAGAAAAACTTTCTTATTCTCTGTTTGCTTACTTCTGCCGTTGTATATATATACGTATATATATATATATATATATAAGTTTTGTTATTACCAATAAATGTACTTTTTTTCTTCCTTTCATTCATTAAAAGTTTTTTCATTATTATTTTCTTCCAAGGCGCATTAATTTACTCATTAGTCAGGCAATTAATTTTAATTATCCACACTACGAGAAAATAAGGAAAGAAATGAAAAAAAAGGATATTTCGTTTTTTTTTTTTTTTTTGAGACAAACTTGAGTTTAGAGATTTCTTTAACTTTGCTTATATAGACAAGAAATTATTGCCTATTAAGAAAACCAACAAAGTCGCCTCTAAAAACGCAGATGAAAATAAGCAGGAAGAGATATAAAAAAATTTGGCTTTTTTTTGTGAAAAGTCATCAAAGCGAAAAAGTCTTTATTAACTTTTACTCTTTTCGCGCGATTTTGTATTCGTCCTATTAGAACAGTCTTTACCAGACATTGCTTATCAAAAATATTATATCTTGCGGGAGTGTTATCTTTTAATAGGCTTTGCTGTATATATGTTTTTGCTTTTATATATATATATATATATATTGGTTGAAAATTAGTGTTAGTTGGTGTGTGTTTTAAAAGGGTAGCCTCAAAACGGCACGTCCTCTGCGCCTTGGGGGTTTAGTGTATATCGTTATTATTTGTTTTGATTTTTCCATTTCTCTCTCACTTAATCGTTCTCGTATATCTTTTTGTTTACCAAACCTTCTTAAGTTAAGCTGACGGTGAATTCTATGCAGCATGATTGACTGGCCGTTGCGTTCAGCTCATCCAGATATGAATTAAAATTAAAATCTAAGGCACCACACTTGTGCAACGGCGAGGGTGTTTACTATTAATGGCTGCCAAAGGTGTAGTAAATGTTATTATATATAATATTAAGCTTCCAGCTTAAGCTTCATAAGGTCGCTACTTTCGAGCGCAATAGTCTTTTCCAAGCAGAACAACTGTTATCTGTAGTTTGGGAAACCCCCTCGCACTTGTGTCTACATACGGCTATCAATATATGGACTACTATCTGTCTCAACCTATGCCTGTACATGCCTGTACAAAATATATCGATTTCTTTATTGATTGCTTGTTTGAATGCATATGTGGCCTTTTTGTGGCAATTTTAATTTGGTAAGCATTGAAATATAACCCACATCATCTTTACCTTTTATGTAAAGTGAAGTTAGTAGCAGCCCTACGTGTGATATTTTGTTATATTTATTTACTTACTTACATTTCATTCAAGAGACATTTCTAAAAACAACTATTTAATCTTTTCGTTACCTTTAAGCCCGAAAGTGTATGGAAATGTATTTAAAAATTCAAAGCTCTTAATAGTAACTTTACTACAAACATGCAGACTAGCAAACAATATAATCCTTCTGGTTACCTTTCTCTTTCTCCTTTATCATAAATTCTCTGCTTAAAAGTTGTCTCTAATTTATTCTCATATCGCACATATGTTGCAAACAGAGCAATAATGTTTTTCCTATTTTTTTGCCAAAAAAAAAATAAAAAATAAAAAAAAAAAAAATAAAAAGGAAATTTTCACAAAATTTATATGGAGGTATTAGGAGATAAAAACTTAGTGATACATACATATCTATATGCATATGCATACATAACGGAATTTGTAGCTATGCGGAGGGACTAAGAGAATCAATTCTTCCCCTTTTCAACCAAGTGTACAGGAAAAGGTGTTTAGTTATAGTCTCAACGAGCAGTAGCTTGTGTATATAAAATTCTTCTCCTTTTTTTTACAAGCGAGAAGGTATCTCGCTACTCATACTCGTGTTCAAAACCATTTATAAATGTCTAAATGCATATTAGGGACATTCCGAATTGTTGACTTTTATCTGTATGTCTTAAGTAAAAAGTTATGAAGAGGTATAGAGGAAGCAAAATCGGAGGCTTTCCTTTTTATTTTCGTTAGTGCAGGTTTTTGCACAGCAACAAAAGAAGAGAAATAAAAAACATGAAAAACATGAAAAATTTGTGAAACTACTTTTAAATAGTATTCGAGATTTTGCTCGCATGTCGGATAACGTAAATAAAAAACGACTTCTTATAAATATGCAGTTATCTCTCCGCCTTCCTATGCATTTCCATATCCAATTTCTTGCATTGAAGACGATTTCAAGTCCACCTTGTTTGTTTTCCTTAATGTTTTAAAAGTGGAAAAAAGGGATCGTAAAAGAGTTTTCAGAAAAATCCTGCAGAAAAATTGCGGTTAATAAATTAACGTAAAATTAAATTAACTATAAATGAAAAGAAGTAACACCGACAATAATGACCACAAAGTTATCATAAAAGTTATTTGATTTGCAAGTCGTGAAAAGTATTCATATATATATATGTACATATATGTACAAAGTATTCATATATATATTAAACATAGTTATGCTTATTTATTTTAGTGAGTTAATCAACGATAAAAGTTTGCAAAAAAAAAAAACAAAATAATAGTTGGAATGATAATAAAGTGCTAGTTACAATCGTGAAAGCGAGACGGATAAGAGGAGGGGAAAGAAGCGTTACCAGGCAAAAGAAAGAAAGCCGCAGAAACCCTACAGCAACCGGCAACCTACGAAGGCAAAAATAAAGAAAAAGGATAGCGAAAACAAGCCACTCGCATATGAGAGCTTATTAAGAGTTTATCAAACTTTCCAATGATCATAACAGACAAAGGACAGTTTTCGTGCCCAAACAAACCACAGACAAAAAAGAGAATTCTCATTTAGATTAGAGTTCAGAGCTTGTTCGGCGTCAAGTGAAATAAGTCGATTTAACCCAACCCGAGCTAAAGAAATTACCTTTAATTCGCTTGCAAATGCTGAAGTAATTGCACACAGCTCCCATGTGCCCTGAGAAAGCCTGTCATTTAAATTTATATCAAACAATTCATATAATTTGTACTCTATTTAAACGAAAGTTTGTTTTGTGTAAACGCTTGTAAGTATATAGGCATAGGATTAATTGACATATGTGTCAAATTTATTGATAGTATTTTCAGCATGCTTGCTTTCAACTAGACAGAAAGGCATTTTTTATTTAGTATTCACCTTTGCTGCGAAGTCTGGACGATGCCCCAAATCGTTCTTTTTGCTCAGAAGTCAATATAATTATTTTAGGAGAACATTTAAGTTGGGGACTAGACGTGTTAGTGAAAAAATCTCAAAGAACTAACGCAATGTGAGACGGTGCGAAAAGCAAGAATGCCTTGTCCATAACTGAGGCAAAGAGCTTAACGCGTACCACCCCACTAGCACATATCTTGCCCGGCAGACAGAAACTCTTAACGTACCGCAAAGAAGAACCCGGAGTCATACTACCGTGTGTGTATATTATATGGTCGCCGCATGGTGTGTGCAATACGAATGCATTTTGATTGTTCGTTCATATTATAAAAACATAACAATACTTCATTATCCCAATTATCGCGTGCACCGTCAAACACATACCCGTGAAGAGAATTTTTTAATAACAGCGCAAACATCTCTCTCGCTCGCACATGTTCTGTTCGTTATATTCGGTGTTTTAAAAAAAAAAAGTTGTGCCATTCATCCACTATGTACCTTCGTATTGTCGGTAAGACTGGGCGTATGAGAGGTGTTGAATTTTTAGGTAAATTATGCGCGTTATTAAATTTCAGTGTGTTTTCAATAATAAATTTATAACCAGGCAAAGTCAATAAAAATTATACGAAATATATCATTAAAATATTAAATGAAAATTTTATTTAAAAAAAGGAGAAGAATTGTTGAAAATTAAATGAAAAAGGAAGAAAAAAATCTTCATTCATTTTCACATCCTACTTTACGAGTGTGCGAGGCTGTGTGCATGAATGTCGGGCTGACATGGTATATATCACGACATTTAAAATTCATGACTTCTGTGAATAGTTCTCGCTTCTTTTTCATACACAATCCAGCACAAGCACAAGCCGAATGAAAACAAGTTTTGCTTTTCTTTTTTTTTTTTGTGAAACTATTTTCAGTGAAAGAAACATAAAAACGAAGCGGCTTGTGGTTGTTGCCGCTACCGTTGTGCTTACTGCTGCTCTTACACCAATGATAAATGTAGTGTAAGCCACTACAGTGACATTTACACACTAATACATATTAATATGACTTGAAGAACAAACACTCGTTTTATAGGAGCGTGTGTGTAAGTAAAGTGCAAATATTCATATTTACTCACATACAGACAAACATATAATGAATTATTATTATTCCCGGCTTTCTCTTACCACTATCATCGAGCATAACTCTTTGCCAGCCTTGCAATAAAACTGAAGTTAAAATAAAATTAATTTATGTTAATATATATCAAAATATTTGCTTTTCACATTAACTTTTTAGCTGTTATTTCAGTCTCTTCCTCTTTAACTGTTGATATTAAGAATGGAATTGAAATTTTAATTCTTTATTTCATAAAGTTTGGTTCTTTTAATTTTATGAATACACATCGAAAAGTATTACGCTAAAGACATGAATAAAACACGTCTAAGAAAAGCATATCTTTCCTCTCTTTCTCTTTCTCGCATTGTAGTGATATCCTGAAATGTTATTGTTGTGTTGTGTGTACCAGTATTGCGGCAACGGAAGTATAGGTTGAGATGAAGCTTTCTTCACATATTTTCAGTGTCTTTAGGTGAGTTGTATTTACATTCAAAATTTACCTGAAAATTGCTTCAGAAAAATTTATTTCAATTTACGTATCAACTCCCGATTCCAATGTTACTATTAACTTATAGAGGCAAGCAGATGGAAAAAGAAAGCGGATGCATGTAAATCGGGCTCATACCTCCTTTGTTCGGCGGTGTTGCCAGACTAAGTTAGCTGTAAATAAAATTAAGTCCACTGGTTTTGCATAATAAGCACGACCGATAGCAAGGGGCCAGATTTTCGCCAGACACCTGGCAAGGGCGGCAACGACAATTTTTCATAGTCAAAGTTATGTCCGGTAGCCGACGCAAGCGCATTCCTCTTTGTGCTTCTTATGCGGTTTCCTTTGTTTTTTTTTTTGCTTTTCGCTGTAACAGCCAAGCATACACTTTGCGATTGTTTTAATAAAACCGCAAAATTACGTAGAATCGGTATCACGGCCGTGCGGAAATATTAACTTTTTAATAACCCTTAACACCAACGCTGGGCACCATCAATCACCTCATGTTCATCGTTAGATTTAGCTGCGATCACAGTTCCATTGAATGATAAAGCCCGGCACTTGTTAGCAAACACTATAATAATTCACGTCTTGCAATTTATTCACTCAGCTTAGCATTTTAGGAACGTATGTTACATATTTTACTCTATTCTCTTAGCTTTCGACGGATTTGAATTAATTCTATCATCTCTTATTATATCCTATGGGTCATATGCATATCTTCCTTCTATAACTAAGCGTATTCCTACATAGTTGTTCAAAGTTTCTTAAGTCCATATTACCGAGATAGTATATATATATAGCGTGTTTTACATTTTTTCTTATTGACTAAATCTTATGATAGCTTTGTCTTTTATAATTTCACCACCTGACGGTCTTCTTTGTGAAATAAATAAACAGAATTTCTGATCAAAGTACCAATTGTACGGTATTGCCATTTGCTTGTGTGTGAGTCATGGGTCAGCTCGGTTAAAATAAACGCGGCAAATTAATTTGTTGTCATTCTTACCAAAGCACACTGCTCTCAAATAAACTTTTACCTCTTGCTTCTCCAAAAAATAACTACAGAGTGTGAGAGAGAAATGGGCAGTAGCAACTAAGACTACCAGTTGCATTTAAAATATAGTTTTAAATATACACCCAATACTCTTTTGCACAAATTTTTTGGGAACGTGTGAAAAGAGACTTCTGTGTATGTATATCGAACTGTCTTTTGTAACTCGAAAATCAAATCTTACATCCTGCTTGATATGCAATTCCAGTCTGTTATTCGTTTAGATAAGTCTTTGCGTGTCCATTAAATATATTTACAATTTTATTTTCCTCGGAACCAATACTTTTTCAACAATTTATTGGAGTAAGAAATCGTTCAGGGCAATTACGACTTCTGCTGAATGCAGAAGACAATAATTGTAATGAGAATATTATAGATAAGTGTGAACACTTGTTCACTCACTTACGACGTTAGGACGTAGTGGCGTCTCGCTAGCATGGATTGTGATGGCTAAAGGGTTAACAAACTCCAACCCAGCAAGGGAAGTAATTTGTATTAGAACAATCTGCTGGTACGGTTTTCTGTTTATTGTGTAGAATACTTCTACACATATTCGTTGAATTGCTGCTATATTGTCGAGTTGTTTTGCTTTTATGTCGCTTAAATCATTTTCACATTAAGTTATACAATGGCCGCAAGACAAAGCTGACAAAAGGTACTTAACTTTGCACTTAGCCGTTTCGCTTTGCTTTTCCTCTCTTCCGCCTTCCTATAATATGTACTCATATATATATAGTTATGTAATATGTATTTATACAGATGTACATACTTTATTTTAGGTTTATGTAAATGCATTTTGTTGGCGACAAGTAACAAATTTTTACCCACTCGTTGAGCTAAGTTTATAGTATAAATGTGTTCTGTCTGCGAATACATTCAATTTCTGCGCAATACGGGTATGCATGTATCTGTGAATTGTGTAAACGTTGTAACGGCAAAAAAAAAAAAAAACAAGGTATGAGTATCATACAGCGAATTTTGGATACCTATCGATCTGTGAGCTTAAATTAAGAATATATGGAGAAAAGCCTTATAGGGGAAAAACGTCCTTGGCGGCGGAATGGGTTGAAAATCATTCTCTTTGTCTGACAAAGGTATCTAAGTCAACTAAAAATGGATATTTTTTTTTTCTTTTTTTTTTATGATAACTATGTCGATTTCATTCATTCGTTCATTTGCGTTGGCCATTTATCTGGCACGGTAGACGCATCTTTCATAGTTTATTTTACTATATAATACCGCGAACATTTACTTTTACACCTGTATGTAATATTTGTGTGGGTCAATTGAGTTTTACTGCAGATTGAATCCGTTCGGTATCGTGTGCTGGTAAAGCATCACGTAGAACGTCATAAAGGCTTGCAAATAAGTGTTACAAATGGAAAGCAAAAATGAACATATGGTAGCGTAAGACGGTGAGGATAGGTTTAAAAACAATGACTTGCTCGTTTTCTAAAGCATCGCTATTATGCACTAAGTGTTTCATTTGTTGCAGTTATTGTTGTTGTTTCTGTCTTTGAATTTTTCAGTATATGCCACATAAATACGAAACGGTGTAAAAATTATGCATTAAAGATTACTCCTCCGCTTTAAATATGCATTTAGAAAAGTAAGTAAAAATGGCGAAATACTGTTCGATGAGGATGGAGGAACAAATAAACACCTTTAGGTTCTCACAGATTAAGAGAAGCGTAGTTAACGCTTTATCTGGATCAAAGTACATATTCAACCATGCTTTGCATAAGTCAATCAAGCGGACCTAGTAAAAATTTCATCGATATTTAGATCCATATTCTGTCAATAAGAGGATTCACAACAATCGTTCATTACAGCGGGACGGCACACCATTTCAAGACGCCATTGCGAACGGCACGGATTTGTTGCTGGCGTCGAAAAGGGTGTACAGTACACACACAAGTATCAAGATTTTAAACATCTATTTATAAGATGCGTCCTCTTAGGACGACGCAAAGACCAGATACATTATATAAAACTTTAATAAACATTCGTCTACAGATATGTTAAAATCTTTCGAAAGATGCTGGCATCACATTCCCTCTGCCTGCCTGTTCACTCGCCTATCTGTAGATAGCTCTCTGTTGCCTGTTCCACCCTTCCCCCTATATTCACAATTAGATAAAAGTCGTAAGTGAAATCTGAAGATGGTGCTCGCGACCTTTTCTGCGAAGGTTAAAAAAATTATGTTGTACCGAGGAATTCTATTTTAAATTAATATTTCTAGCAAAAAATTCATAAACATTTTATAATCAATATGTCGTACCGGTAGGCACGGTAATAATCTATAAACAATGACAATAAAGGTAAAATTGTAGAGTAAAAGAGCGCATGATATTGATGGCCATAGGTATTGATTTAAAACGAAGACAAATATTTTGCAAAGAATTCTAAAACGTGGGTGTGAGAGATCAATTACTCTTACAAATCTTGAATATTGTTTAGATTCTCTTTAGTTTCATCATTTTTCATAACTTTTAAAATCCTGACGGTAGAGTGGTTTCAGTGATTTCGTCAAGTGACTTCACTTAAAAACGCAAGTTTTTGCGGTGAATTAGGGGGGAATCTTCCAGCAGTTTCCTACCCCATGTACAAAATGATATTGGGTTTCAGTCAAACTTTTGAAAAATCATTTTAAGATCGCGATCTAGATCGTTCTTGAAATATCTTCCACGTGGTTGTGTTTGTCTCACATAAACATCAATGCAAACGCATGTAGCAACGACGAAAGTCAGTCATCTATGTGCATATGTGCAGCAATGCATATAAGCTCTATGTTCAACTGTATGTAAACACGTAAAACCATCGGAAATTTTGACATTTGAGATGTACGCAGCATTTACGCAAGCATTACGTTCAACTCTTTAAATGCTGTTCTACGGTAAGTTATTCAAACCGTATGATTGTGTCGTAATAATGCAAAGCCATCTACATGTTCTACTTGTTTAGCGTAACGCATCACTGCAGTAACTCATGACGCAAACGTATGCATTCTGTTTAGCGCTTTAAGTGATTAATTTTGATAACTCTTTACATATGCATCTCAAGACGTTTGTGTGCTATAAGAATTTAATAAAAACAAAACATACAAACGCATTACAAAGAATTGAAACGTCATCGAAATAAAACCAAATTTCGATTCTATGAAATCGAGAACAAGCAGAGAGATGATATTATGATTTTATTGTCGCAAATTTCGACATAATTTTTTGCAGCAGAGAAAGCAAGTCGGTAAACACCGCACAAGAGCCTATATGTGCAGTTTCATCTTTCTTTCTCAATTGTTACAGTAGACGGACGTCAAACTGTACAATGAACTCAGAATTCGTGGACGAATAAAGGGTATCATAGGAATTTCATTTCATATTTCATTACAACAACGAAAAAAACCTAGTGCAGATCCACCCTTCGGTGGTTGGCTTAAAAATAAATTCTTTTACAAACCTCGAAAAGGGATGATGAGTATTGTTCGTCTGTCATGAAAATTTTCATATGAAAATCTTATCCATATGTAAAAAAGTTTTTTATTTATTTATTTTTTTTTATTGAAAACAGATTTTTATGAATTTTTTTTTCATTAGTAAACTTTTGCAATTTTCTGCTTTCTTCAGGCTTTTTTTTTTTTTCTCTGTACATAATACCATATATAACGTTTTAGAATATTTATGGCTGATTGTGTTTACCGATTAACAGAGAGAGAGCAAATAAAATTGGTAAACATATTTTTGCCAAACGGTAAAGCAAACCAAATGTACAGAAAAAGAAAGCAAATAATGTAAATAAAGGGAATGAAAAGAATGACAAAAGAAAAACTGGTGTCTAACCTAAACATAATGGTATTCGAAAAAATGGAAAGCGAAGTAAAAAAGCATATTTTCCCATATTTGATTTGCTATGCTATGCAGCCCTTCAGGTAGTTAACAAGATTTGTTTGCATTCGACGTTCTTCCATATATCATCAGGCCATGTAATAGAATAGTTTCTGTCCAAGCTATTGGTGCGCCGTGTTGAGAAGTATGGTGTCATCGCTTGTCAATACTGTTGTTAAATACCATTCAATTAATAATAGGCTTTCATTGGCTAAAACACATGACAACATCCACAGAGAATTACAACCGAGTTAGATTATGCAAAATTTAAGGCACACAAAATACTAGTGGATAGTGGATAGTATGACCCATGAGAAATCTCTTGGGCACCATCACCATCTGGACAATTAACAATTGAATATAGTCTTCAGGTTAGATTACAAGAATTGTGGTTAAAGTCTTTGACTTCCAATTAGAAACGGGTAAGAGGGGCATTTACTAAAGCCGGTCACTTAGCAAGCAGGCAATGAAATGAACAAACAATTATTAAATGAGCATTACGTGTGAAATGCGTTATGTATTAGGCTTTATGTGTATAGCTTAGCGTTTGTCGTTTTTTTTTCAATAATCGAGCCTCTAACACTTACTGTTCTAAGTGTTGTCCATCGCTAGGCACTATTTTAGTCGACTTTTAGATACCATATGATTTACGCGCGGGAAGAACAACTGGTCTTTTAAGGCTATCAACAAAATTAGCCATAATCAGGTATTGCCCTTAAGAATGAAACGATCGTTCGAAGAAATAATAGCTCATCTACCAAAACCTGTGGTAATGGAAGGAATATTATCTGATCTGAGCGGGGAGCAAGACTTTCCAGGTTAGAATTTCAAACATTTCCTGAGCGAGTTTTGTTATATGGGGCAGGATTGCTTCATAATGAAAATTCACGACACCATAATTTTTGGCATGTGACAGGATATGCATCAATCAATTTTCATAGGGTGGGAAAAATCCATAATATACCACGCCCTGCCGACCCCGCAATTAGGATGCCCGTAGATAAACTGCCGGCTATCGAGAGCTTTCAGTTAGACGGTATAAATGTTCAGTAGAAATTAGGACAGAAAGACTCAACCCTTTTAAGAAAAACATTAGAGTCGGGCAAGGCCGACCTTTAGATGCCCTACACAAGTTCGTCTAATGCAGTTATTCGAAAAAGGCGTCGAAAAGGAAACCGATCGGAACCATTATCAAGCGCGCCGTGCAGGTTGAACACAAAAATAAATGGACGCACGTCGAACGGACAGACAAGCTTAGATCGATTCAGAAGGTGATTCAGAAAATGATACCGAACTGATTGATATTGTAAGACTTTACGTCCGCCCTATACTTAAGGTGCGCTATACCACAGGGGTGTAAGCACTGGTTAAATTTTAGACTAATGTAGCGAAAAAGTACTTTTATAAAGACAGTCGTGGTGTCCGTGCAATAAAGGTGCACTTGTTAATCTTTAGACGAAAGTGGGAAAATGCTTCGCAAGCGTATTGTGAGTTAGCGAAAAGGCGTTGTAGGAAAACCTGAACATACTCAGCGTTGCAGTAGGCAACGTAATATATATTCTTAGTGATCTTTTGCACGTTCAACGAGCAATTCTGATCCAAGTGCAAATTAAGATAAGTCAAGTATCGGTTTATTTCTTTTACAAACTTTTCTTATCATTTCCGTTCCGTGAATTTTATCAATTATTTTCATATTTAATGACCTAATGAGATATAAAAGCATCCTCTACCGACCTTCACTAAAAAAGTGTTTTCCTTAATTTTGATTAGATTTCTAATTACGTTCATGTGTTTATTTTTATTGGAATTTATTTTCATTACCGGCACTCGGCGTGCAGTCTACTATTGTAGCATCTAAGTGCAATTATAATATCGTAAAATTTACCATCAATATATTTGGTTTATAAGCTTAATATCCTTGGTTAGTTGTGTGCGTATATGAGATATCATGGTTAGACTTGTATTCGCTAAGCTTCACATGCTTGGTGTTTCGTTTAATCCTTGCACAGCGCTATTCCTATCTATATTTAGTGTTTACTGCAGTGCAGCATTTTCTTCTATTTGCTAAAAAATAAAGGGGGAATAAAACAAAAACTACAAGGCCTTACCTACCAATACAAGGGGCCTAAATATATTTCTTAATAAAAACATGGGGAAAAAAATAAAACATAGAACTAAAGGAAAGCACCATACAATGGCTAAAATATTTAAAGTTTAAACGAAAAATGTTTCGTTAGCTTTAAAAATTCTCTCTAAAAGAAACGAATTCATTTGCGGAGTACAAATATTACCCGAGCCACACATCTTACAGGTTCTTGTATAATAAACATATTTTTTACATAAGGTAAAGTAAGCCCTTTGCAAATAGCGTGGTGTCATCTGGTGTGGAATATAACGAAATTTGTCGTTTTCTGGCAACAACAAAATCGTATGAATTGCAATTTTACTGCAGGTTTGTACGAGATTGTAAAGAAGGTTTATTTTGCGCTCAAAAAAAAAAAAAAAAGAAAAAAAAACGATAGATTACGTACTCTATTTATTGGAGGCTTATGAATTTTTTGTTGAATGGAAGTTAGTTTGTTTTGTTTTTCAATGATTTTCTTGTGCTCTTTTCTTCAGGGTTTAGCTTGTATTTTCAATTTTATTTACCATCACAGACATTAAATAGCTTTGAATATTATTTGAAATTGAAATTGAAAGTATTTTACGGTATTTTTCTTTTTCAGAGTACAATGTGATGGACAATACAGAAGCTCTTCATGTACCAATATAATCTATTAATCGTCTTTAGACTTTCTACTAGAAAAGGGGGGAAGTAAAACATTTTTCCTTGCACACAGCACAAGAAGATTGTAGTAATAAGCGACAATAATGAGGGAAGTTTCGAAAATATTATTTGATTAAAGAAAAGTTTATAAATTAAAATAAAATGTAAATAAAACGGCCCACCATTAGATAGCGTACATCACTTTTCTTTATGCGACTATTCATATAACAACTTTCCAAAATAAGGCCTTCTATTGAAAGTGATTGAAGAAGTGGTCTGATTCGAAACATTTCCGAAAGTGTTCGTTATTGGGTCAAAGCATGTATCTTGAAATATCTTGAAAATTACGACCAGTACGTCGAACACAGGAAAACAAGACAGACAGATGGGTGGACGGAGAGACGGACAGAAAAGCTTAAATTGACTTAGAAAGTGATTCTGAATCGATTTCGAATTGATACATTAAAAGATGGGCCTTTCTGTCTTGGGTGTAGCATACATCCGCGCAAATTTAATATACCTCTGCAGCATAAGTGGTATAGGATATACATGTTTTAACAATATTAAGGATTTTATTCTTCTCATTAAGAAAATATTGGGGTTATTGCGTAGATACACATAACACGTATGAAAGAGTTATGATTTATATGCAAATATCTTTTCGTCCTCCATACAAGTACCTAAGAAGTGCTACTTTCTCTTTCTCTCTCTCTCTCTCTCTCTCTGTCTTACTCCCCTTTGTGATTGGTCATATAAAAAGAAAAGAAAGTAAAAACGAGGCAATTCAAGTATGTTAAGTCGTCCGTCCGTCACAATTGTCGGAGTTAAAATATATTGAACAAGGATCTGTAATTTTTCAACATATGATTTGATGATGACATGAAACGAATTTGTTCTTTAAATATCATATGAAACTGCTATTTGAATATGCTGCTGGGGTATCGGGAGCTTACATAGAGTTGCTTTTAAGGTGAATACGATTCTTTATTTGTTTGAAAAGTCAGCATAGTACAGCTGTGCACAGTGTACCTGAACAATAACAGACATCTTTGTTTATGTCATGCTCTACTTACCCACTGTTAATTTACGAGTTGTTTTTGTTTTTGAAAAATAAAAACACGAAATTCAATAGAACTGCGGATAATTTTAGCCTTGTTTGAAATATGATTAAAACTTGTGTATACCGGCAACGTCGATGTATGTATTTGAAATACGTAACATAAGTTCAACTTTTCCATTAATGCACGACAACAGTATGATGCGCTTGGCGCAAATGAGCAGAACGAGAACTACCAAAGATAGCTGCTAAAGCTTTTGTGCAGAATTATATTTAGGTTTAATATACTGTCTCGAGTAGTCTAAGTTTCCAGGTTAGTCTATGTTCATCACAGTACGATACGTGTCCCCAGGCCATCAGTTACTGGAATAATGAGATGCGTTCCAAATTGCACATTTAGCTTTCCCATCACTACGTGAGTAGACTTTATTGTTTATTTAATTGATATTAAAGTGCGTTACACTTGTAATGGCAACATAGTTATCCTGAATAATTACAATAATGTGCAATCGACATTGCGCTGGTGTAGAGATAAACAACACAATTTCAATTTAATTTAATTAGATATGAAATTAATTTACATTTACTGCACATTATTCGAACGTAGCTTCAACTCAATGTTCCTGCTCGTCTCCTTACGGATGCTTAACCATCGTCGTATTCTTACCTAGGGCTGTAAATTCCATTCAATAGCATTCCTTACGTTCTCTCATGCACCCATCCTTCTACCCCTCGGTCACTCTCACTTTCTCTCTCTGTCTCTCTCTCACCCATACATATTCTTTCTCTTTCCCTCTCTTTCATTCATTCGAGGTACATTTTCAACAAATTCGACATTGCATTAAAATCACATCAGTTGTTTCATTAAATACTCAAAATCAGTATTATTTGTTACGTTTTATGAGAACGCATGCATGCTTACTTAAGCAGATATTGAAATGCAAAACGTGTAGATATGTACATCATCAACACCATCATTACCGTAGCACATATGATAGTTTGTTTTCCTTACTGCACAATCAATATAATAAATCAAGCGTGTCCACAATGCGGCCCTATCTAAGTGGAGTCGCATGGCTGCTGATTTGATTATTGTTCGATAACATTTATGTTTAATTGTGTGACTTGAGGACCGCGGATTGGCTATTCTTACTAAATATAATTTAATTTCCCTGTCTATACACACGTTTATATTTCATGTTGTAATGATGTTTGTTATTGTGGTCTTAGCTCGCTTCTAGGCAATTATGGGACTCAACAACAATTGCAGTACAGTTTAATACAAGCACCCACAAAGGCTATCATACTTATTGCCATAACTCTTATTATGGGCGTTGTCATCATCGAGCGTCCATATTCATTATCAGCGGTAATTTCCGTTCAGATTCGACTACCAGAATAAATTATTAAGCGGAATTTTATGAGCACATATGTATCTGTAAACGGTTTAAAGGGTCATACCACACTAGAAATAATGCGATTTTTTCAAATGCAATAAAAAAAACAAAATGATTAGCTTCGTTAATAATCACGTTTTTACATAGGGAAGGAGAAGTCTCAAGATACAGGGTACAATATATCAAAGAGGCAGAAACTTTCGTAACCTAACCTAACATCAGCAGTCATTACATGCAATTGTTCATAGCACTCTATATGCGATATAGAATCGCCAAGCAACAATTAACTCAGTTCATGCTTACGAACTTTTTCTTAAAGGAAACGTCATTTTCGACGCATCATTTATTCTTACAAGATGGTAGTCCTTATTGAACATTTCCTGTCCAAACAGTTTTCACTTGCAGCGGTTGCGTGTGGTTGCGGTCGATACATAACAAAATTGCAATAATTAATTAACTTTAAATTAATTTCCTGCAACCGGCAATAATTTTTGTTAATTAGATCGCATAGGTGCCGTTCACAAAAAGTTCTTTCCTACTCGTCTTTTCCTGTTGCCTTGAAGTTGCACTATTTCCGGTTACTTTAAGTTACTGCTTAGGTTCACACCACCGCTGAACTTAACACTTTTAACGCAACTTTTCACAGCCCTTCACATTTTTACCTATTTTCCTTTGACACCTAAGAGCTAGCATAAGAAATAACATCCAATCTGCTACTGCTAGAAATCGTGAAGCAAAACCCTAGTGAGGCAGAGGTGTAATCTACTGAAAGTTTAATGTCAAGCGTTTCAATTAACAGATTCCAACACAAATGACTCCAAACTTTCAATTATCAAAAGTATGACAATAATAAATTTACTTCAGGAGAACTTTTCTGAATTTCATTATCTGACATGTAATAATTTTTCCAAACTTATTTTATTAAAGGAGGAAGAATTTGAGAAAATTTCGCAATTTTGAACAAGTTTTTCATTTGTGAGCAAAATTTTCAAAGTTTCATCTTTTCTAAGCGTCTGCCTTTTGTTAAGATAATATACTTAAAAAATAAGAAGAAGAAGAAGAAGAAGAAGAAAAAAAAGCAAAGAATCTTTTGAATATTTATATACGCTTAGATCTCTTCGCTCAATTGCACTTCTGCTTCACTTTTTGTTTTTTCTTTTTTCACAACTTTCTAGTTTCTTTTGAAATTTTATACACAAGCAAACACTCTTTAAATAACACTCTTTTCCTTACTTGTCGAGTGATTGAATTCTTATGCTTTCTTACTCATAAAATCAGTAAAATCGATTTCTCTATGAAAGAGTGTAAGGAAGTACGAAGTGCAGGTATATATATATATATCAAAAATATATTCGATGACACTATCATTTAAAATTCTTACACTACTCTGTAAACAAGTAAAACAGAAAAAAGAAAAAAGAAAAAAAAGTTTCCTTTGGAGATGTTTGCAAGAGTGGTTGGTGTTGGCTTAAGACTCAACAAACTATTATTTCTTATAGAAAGGTGCAAAAGAAGTAAACATGTATTTGTAAACTGTGTGTGCATTACTTCCTTTACTACGCCAGTTGCAACAAGCATAGGAGAAGATTTGCGCTTTGAAAAACTTTGTATACATTACTCTCGAGAATGCCAAGCTAACGAGGAAAATACAAAAACAGATTTTTAATTATAAAAAATGTAAGCGCAGAATTGTACGTACACAGTAACAGTTATGTATGCTATTTAAAGCCGCAACACTTTAAAGGCGACTTTAGTTTTCTTCAACAAGACAATTTTGCAATCGTAATGAACGGGAGGGAAATGCAATCTGTTATAAGCTCGTTTCTCTGCTCCATTACAATTACATTTAATTTAAGTAATTGACGTTGAACAACAGCCACTCACTGTCAATCCGACGAGGGTGAGTTGGCGAACTATTCACCACCCGGCAGAAGAAGATCAAGAAACCTAATAAATATTTCTCATTGTGTTGCATGATGGGAAGCCTTGAAAGCTTCTCATCTTTATTATACTCGGAGGTGTAGGGTTTAAATTTAAATCATTTACGCTTTCGCTATATCTGAAGCAACATTGCCGCCATCTGTCCTGGTGGCAAACAAGAGTGAAAATACAGATAAAAGAAGATGAACGAAGAACATACATGTAGCTGCTCATTTATGAGTGAGCGCCGTTTTTCTATAAAGCAAAGGTAACCTTTTTGGTTTATATTCCACGGAATCGCTTACGCTAATGCTGTTTTTAAGTTTTGGCAAATACTACGGAGGACATGCAGTACTCGTTTTTGAACACAAAGGCTTGTTTGGTAAAGAAAAGGACATTCACGGGAGTCGGTGCTTTCCTCTTCAGGATGAGCGAAAAACGGTAATAAAAGTAATCGATTGCTGTCCGTGACTATGTTCCACTGATGAAAGGGCGCACTGACTTTCACACGGAAGACATAACAGATAGGAAGGGAACGTGCAGGTATTTTGATTACAACGAACAATCGTAGGCATAAACTCAGCGAGGACCAAAATAAAACCCAAGTGTAAACAGCAGATTCATTGGCTGCGTAACAGTCAAACCATCTTCAAAATTTTGAAACTAAGGTAGGAAGGAAGGAGACAGGGTTCTGGGTTGCCTTGTCCCAGATGAGCTACGACAGTTCGAAGCGCAAATAACTGGTCCTCAAGGTGAACGTAATGAACAAGGACCAACCCAATCTCTTTCCGGGAAACTTGTCTGCGTGGACAACAGGCAGTGAACCTTCCCGTTAATAGTTGTAGTGGTTGTTCCGATGGATGATTTAGTGCTTGTCGGAAAAATTGCAACTAACTTCTTTAGGAAACTGATTTTATATTTGACACAGAATTTAGCTGTTTCTAGGAACCTTGGAAAAGTAGCTAACAGAGGATCCCACTGTGAATAAAATATCTTATGTCTGAATGTTCATAATAACCTTAAGATTTCGTTGAAATTTCTTATAGAATTAAGTTACCCGCTAGTAACTTGCGAAAAAAGAAAATTCGGAATATTTTTTCCTTCTTAAATATAAATTTAATAGATAATGAGAGAATTTGTTCGTCGATAAATAAAATAATTTTGGATACAATTACGATGCATTTTTCGACTTCTCTTAGACAGCTCTTACTAGATACCATAATACTCAATGGCGTCGAATTTCACATCGACTTTACTTATATCCCGCATACTATTCAAAAATTACTTCGAAGTTTCATTAAAAATGAGGTTTTCCTTAACAGTACACATACGTAAACTGGAATTTTGGGCCGACTTTAATAAAAGACGATCCGCGTATATTTAAAGCAATTACTACTCTTTGGCTGATAAATATAAAGTAAATTAAATAGAATGCCATAACATATTCTCAAAGGAAACAACAGTGAGACTTCACTATAAGTCAAATACATTGCGTTGAAGTGTAGAAGACAATGACACCGCTTTTATGCAACGCGCTTTCAAATATTGAAAATCAATTGAGAAATATATTATCACACATTTGAAAGACGACGTAGCGAATACAGCGAAGCAGCGCACAAATTCGTTCACACGAGCCAGCCGTGTTAATCGAATTGTGAAACTTAATTGAGATGATTGAGTGCAGTTTCAAGCGCAGCGAACATTTTCTTTTAATAAGTTTATGAAGCGAGCTAAGGCATAAGAAAATCTAAATTAATTCTGCTAAAATTGAAGACATTTTCAACTAAAATTTCTGGATTTAATTTTTAATCCACTAACGCGAACCCAACACAAAGAAATTAAGGTTTCAAAAGGTTTAATCGATCAAAGTACATAAGTACCCCCGACCGTTCTTTGACCGTTTATTATGTAGAATTCCACAACTCTTTAGATAAGTCCTCACTTGGACTTTCGTAACTTTACTTTTTCTAATCCCTTCGCCTACAAAATTTAGCCTTTCACACGACAACTTAATCTTTTATTCTTGTGCTGAGAATGCTGAGATGCTCAAAACATATTACAAAATAATACTACAGATCAAATAATAGGCAAATTGAAGATATGGGAGCAACAGAAATATTCCGACGAACGATCTTCATTGTCTGCGTCAGAATAAAAAATTTCTTCCTGTCTTAAAAATTTCATATCGAATTTTTCCCATTTTTTCTTTCATTCGCATATCACGACGTACTTGCCTGACCTCCATTCTTTTTTCGCAACGTCCTCAAGACGTGGGGCACATACACGCAAATTATTTACAAACTTAAAGGGAAAGCGGAGATTTCAGATAACATTTCGCATGGTTCCATAGTTCGGCATTTCATGTGCTCCACTGAGTTTATACAGAAACAGACTTGAACGGCTGGCTTTCTTGAAGACCACACAATATAAATCCCTTTGCTTGACCTTTGTCTGAAAATTTTAAAAACCAAAAACAAGCACAAGATTTTGTTGTGACATTTAGCTTCACTTCATCAGTTGTTCGTTACCAGGCAGATCGGCAATTCTCAGCTGTATAATGCGTCTGTTCGCGGCACTCATGCCTATGCGAACGTGCACCTACGTTTGCTCTTGTGGGAACAACTTTATTCACTAGTATTTTCCTTATTAGTGTAATTCTTTTGATTTGTCCTGTAATTCTACCAACATTGTAGTCGCTAGCAGGACTCGTCGAAGTAAGTCGCAATGAAACGATGGAAAAATAACTTTGTGAATTTCAAGGGCATTCGTCGTCGTTTGCAAAATTCCTGTTCTTTGTCTAATTCGCTCACAACAAGCATATAAAAAAGCTTTTAAAGGTTTCTAAAAGCGTTCTTATCCCCCCTGGGACCAATGGGTGGGTGAACTTCGAAAAATCTCATTTCGCTTCGTTTACTTTCTAAATTTATTTTGAGGAAATTCTGTTTTCAAGTGAATTAGTCAGCCTTCCTGCAGACTCAGTTCATCAAATAATTGCTTATCAATATATTCACTAGAGTAACTGATTAATTTCTTGCGAAATTTTCCATTTCTCCATTTTTGTTTACATGAAAGCCACACTCAATTTGCATTTTTGGTCCTTAGAGAGCATATGATTGATATGATTTACGGTCCTTCTAGTATATTCTATGGCCTGAACAAAATGTTAACTTGAAATTAGTTAGAAATTGTAATTTACGCCCTTTAAAAGGATAGTACTTTGCAATGGTATACGTAAGGAGGAGACTAAATGTCCTGAATTTTTTATCCACAGTTATCAGATTTTTTTACGGATCTACTCATAGTCAAGTATTTAAAGGCGAATATGTGTCATCATCTGCAGATAGGCGACTCGAGTTTCAAACATGACAATGGGTAGCACATTAATGGACTTAAGTATACCACATGGAGTTATAGTATACCACAGCTTGAGCTCATCCTCATGACACTTAATTTGCCCGAAAATAGTTCAGAATGGTTGAAGGAGAGTGTGTGAGTTAGGTGGTGGTAGGGGGAAACCAAATGAGAGGAGAACCACTCGAAAATATACATAAATTTTTGAATGTGTTCAGCAAATAGTTGATGTCTTCGCATTCATAAATACATGAATATTCTTTGGGTTTGATGTAAAAATTATATCAAACCTAAGATATATAAACGATATCACTCTTTCTATGTTTGTGTGTGTGATTGATGCTACACTTTAAGCATCTTTTGCGAAAATTCCTCTACGGCAGGTGGATTCATTGAGAAAATTTCGAGCTTTACTTGATTATCTCAACTATTCCAAACTATTCAACTATTCTTGCATTCCTTTACTCTTTAAAATTCGAATTTCCGGGAAAGGGAACTGCAAGCATAAACGTGGTGTAAACAGCTGAGTCGACCAAACAAATCGTCATGTCTATGAAAAAGGAATGAAATACGTAAGCTCTTGTATCAAAAAACAAGAAGGAAAATTATAGTCGGGCGTAGCCGACTATTTGGTACCCTACACCACTTCGCCTAATGCGGTTATTCACAAAAGTTACAAAGTTACACATTATTTTCATGCAAAGGCATATTTTCTATGCAAGCTCGCGTACTGCGGGAATCCTTATATAGGCTGGTATCCAAAAAGCAGTCAACAGTGAAAATGGCAATTTTGAAAAGTCGTTATATGAGGAGTGGTCGAAGAAGTGGACCGATTCACTTCATTTTCAATTCAATGCATTTTTTCAATAGCGTTCGTCTTTGAGTCAAGACACGTCACTGCGTCACACTTCATCACAAACTGCCGCCTGTACGTTGAACACATGCACAGTACATGCACAGACATCAGACGGACGGACAGACTTNACTGCGTCACACTTCATCACAAACTGCCGCCTGTACGTTGAACACATGCACAGTACATGCACAGACATCAGACGGACGGACAGACTTAGATCGAGTAGGAAAATGTTTTTGAATCGATCGGTCTACCTTCAACCCCGTTGCATATGTCCGCACGAACTTAACATACCCTGACGTAGGGTATAAAAATAAGAAAAATAAATAAAGTACGGTATAAGAACAAAGGAAAGAAGAAAAAAAAAAAAAAAACAGAAGAAATTTATATATGACAAACGAACCATTAAAACATATGAAATATATGAATGCCGAGAGCAAAAATTATTTTTGATGTTTTCCAAGGCTTGTGTATTATTTCAGCGCATATATAATTTGTTACTGGTGTTTGGAAAAACTGATTCACTGATTATTCGTAGTAAGTTTGCTCATGTCTGCATGCGTGTGTGTGGGTTGTTATAATTTAATGATCTCTTTCTTTCTGTTTACTTATGTGCGTATATGTACAATGCATCATTTCATGATTAATTTCATACATTATTCATCATCTACTACTGTGCGGGCATACGAAAACCAACTGTTTTGTGTGCATGAGGCATCCGAAAAAAAATGATATTTGGTTCCTCCTCCCTGTATGCTGCATTGCAAAAGAGTGTCACATAGAGTGTTTCATACATGAAACCCACACACACATAGCTTTTTTCGAATGAATTTTGATAGCAAAAGGCATAATTCATAATGACGTGTTGCCGCAGTTTTTCTGTTTTCCTTTGGTTTTATGGTATTTTATATTGGTGATTGTGGCGATGATGATGTGGATGATGATGATGATGATGATGATGATGATGATGACGATGCTAGAATGAAAACGGATCGAATGTAGGGAAAAGCAAACATGAAAACAAGTAAAATCTACCATAACTTTAAAAGATTAAGCGATGAATGCAGAATCAAAGCGCACTAAAAGGAAATCTAAATTCTGTTCGAATACTTTGGTATTCGCCATTTTCTTATGTTAGCAAAATTCTGTTTAGAGATGCCATGTAACAGGATATGCTATGATCGGTTAAGCACTCTAACATCTCCTTAAGCATAAGTAAGCAGATAGTGAAAGCCTGATGCATACCTAAAGCGCTACATATCGGACAAGTAATAAAATACAGAAATTTTGCTTTTTCTTTGTGCATATATAACCGACCGCTCAGGTCATGGCAGGCGTGATGGTAGTTAAGAAGTTAGGAAGTGTTATAGGGACGGACCAATGTTTTTCTTCATGCATGATTGTTTTTATAGACAGATTTGAGGGGTCGCTACTAAGCAATTTGTCTGACTTTTAAACTCGACTTGACTGGTGTGAAATAGAGCGACTTAATTAAGATCACATTTGACATTTTATATGTCAAGTCAGCTGTTCAGGTATTTCCCTATTCTCATACTCGCTTCCACTCTCCATTTACTTTAGTAAGATATCGTTACAATGCTTTGCAAAATTTTGACCGCCTGCTATGAGTGACAGAACAAGAAGAATAAATTAGCGTCGCTATGCTTCGTTGACGTAAACATTTAAGAGATAACTTGCAAGAGAAACTGGCTAACAAACCGAGATATAACAACAACGTGAAAACGGAAACAGTTAAGATTTAAATTGCATGGCAATAGGTTATAAGAACAAGCAAAACGGACCTGACTGCCCACTTTGATTACGTTACAAGCTGGTATAAGTTCCTCAACTGTTCTTTTGACTTCATTTAACAACTTCAACGAGAGGATTCCATTTGGCTTATTGCAGATCGGCCTCAATCAGCGGATCAATGAATGCATTAGAACTTGATGAAGAACTTGGGCAAGGGCATCGTATGGGATGTAAATTTCAGAAACATTGCACTGCACTTCACTCGGCCTAAACCCATTCAAAATTCCGCTTCCATCAAAGGATTAAACGACGGACAGAGATGGTAGATTAAACATGTTAGCTAATACCTCAACGAAGCAGTCGAAAATAAATAGACTGGGCTTGGCGAGCAAACTAACCAAGCACGTCGACTGCGCGTTAATACAACAATTTAAGCATTAAATAACTCGCACATTATAATAACTCCCCTTTAAAAAAAAGCAACGATGGTAGCCGAATAGGGGTCTCGAAGAAACCCCTGTTTCTTTTCTCCGTCTTTGCAATAAATTCAATGGCAGTTTGAATTTTTGAATCTGATTTTCAAAAGGAACAGAAAATTCGTGTTTTTACGGCAAACAAATGTACAAAAATTTGAACGCCTATTCTATGGGTGAGGCTGTAGCATTCTTGCATAAAAATGGAAAAAATTGATCGCGCCTACCCAACATTATAGTGTGTAAAGTGTTAATGCTTTTATAACGCTCACAAGCAAGCTTCAAAAGCGCCATAAAGCACATATATTCTTGACCAGCATCAACGTCGGAATTCATCTAAACACTTGGTTCTGTTTGTTTGTCCATTTGTCTGTCTGCCCAACAGTGTGATATCATGCTCCCATTCGCAAAATTTGGAAGTGACCTAAATTTTTCCAAGTACACGCTTACAAAGCCCACTATCCTAGTCCACAAAAACCGTTATTTTGAAAATAAAAAAAATTCATCGCATCCACTCCATATTAAAGAGCATTAAGATTAAGTGCTTTTCCTTTTTTAGTCTCGTTTAGGATAACGGTGATGGATATAAATGATTTGATCACGACCGAGTATAATTTTCTGACTTGTTGTAATTGGCTAATAAAAGAGTACATTTTTTTTTTTCGAAAATTATATTTTTTCACTCAAATGCTAGCTAATGATAAAAAAGTTAAGATTTTTAAAGGCCACTAAGTACTGCCGCTTATTCATAGCTGTAATCGTGGAGACTAAATTGCTTGTTTCTTCATAGGCCCGGGATACAGATATTTTTCCAAAATAATTCCTTTCCAGTATTTAAAAGCGTTTTTAATAATCCTCTCAGTTATTATTATTCTATTAATCCTTTCTTTTAGGGTTGCTACAGTGGTGTTACCACTTACTTAAAGAAATATTTTTGCTAGTGTTTGGATAAAAAAATATGCTCGAAAATGTCTTATTTTTAGAATTTTAAAACTTTATGCACTTTCACAAATTTTGGAAAATATTTTTCTTTAGTCAGAGGGAAAAACAATCCGTAATGGATTATGGGCTTAACGCATATTCACTACTTGGGTTTGTTATTATATAATAATATTTCTTCCTTGAAAGCATTGCATGCATCAGTTGCTAAGCTCGGGTATTGTGCATACACATTCTGCATATTCTTTAATGTCTGAATTGAAAACTAAAGAAAAAAATCTTTAAGCCCAACACCAGCACAAGTATTATAAAGATTTGACCTAAGCCTCTGAAAAACTCTTATAGTTTTTTATATTTTTTTGTTTTTCCTTAAGTACGCCATGGCAGTGATGAATGGATATTTCATCATCATCATCATCATTTTTATATGAATATGTATATATATAGTATGTTGCTTATGTTTGGTGTATGGTGTGGAAATATTTTTTTCTCTACAATTCTCTTCTTTAACAACTTTTGTTGTTCTTGTATCTCATGATAAAATAGTGCTCACAAGACACATACACGTACGTGCATACATATAACACAATGTAAAATAAGGGCATTTTCACAAAGGAACTAATCTTAGAGGATGAGGGGGAGAATGTAAACTAAAAATTTTGTAGAAATAGTGTGGGAGAAAAAAAGAAAAGAAGAAGGCAAGAAATCAGTTACTTACTCGTTGTCATGACAGTTTGTGGCAATCATGCATAAATTAAATGACACTCAAATGAAGGTTGCACCCTTGTCATATATTTTAATGTGCGCTTTTAAATGTGGGAAGAAGAAAAAAAAAATGGTGTACCCAAGATCCTAGTTTTATTCTTAATTGCTTGTCCGTTACTTATATATTTTTTTTATTTGCTTCCACTTTCCCATGAAAGGGAATATGTAAGCACAATATTTAAGAAGGGGAGAAGAACTTACTGTAATTTGTTAGACAAGAAAAAAGACAGATAATGGAAAGATCAGAAAACTGACTCAAAATGGCTTATGTGAAACGAAACGAATTTAATCAAAATCGCGTTAATGGCTTTGAAAATGAGCTTTGGGAAAAAGTGTCAATGGATTTATGGAGGAGATTAAAATAAAGTCCATGACAAGCACTAAAGAATACTGCAGGAACTAAATATGACAGCGCATCTTGGAGTCTCACAAGAACAAACAAACCATTGCTCGACGTCTATAAATCATAGCTTTAAAAAAAAAAAAAAACTTCATTTCATAAAAACAAAAACGAATCATATTTCTATTCGTAAACCGAGACGCATTAATTGGAAACTGCTTTTCCAGCAAAAGAAAGGAACATTGAAAACAACATTTAGCCAACATTTGAATTGAATGTTAACCCATTAAACGGTAATGCACACCATGTCTAAGGTGAATTTAATTTGCCCTAGTTTCCCATTTGCAAGTCGTAGGCAACTGTTATCTTTTAGACTCGAGCAAAACCACGTGAATTTCATCTCAAAACAATCTTAAGCTTCGGCCGCGAACCTCTCCGAATCACACTTTCGAACTGGTCTTCATTATGTGATGTGCTTTCCAATTGATCTTCTGGCTACATTTCTTCATGTTATCTATTTTGCGTTTACAGAGGAGGATTAAACAGATATGTGAAGATTTCGGATTTTTTGTTGGACTCGGTTCTAAATTTAGATCGATTTACATGCAAGTTTTCCTACAGGATAGAGTGTTCGACTGTTTCGACGTGCACTTCTTCTAAGCATACGTTTTTTCTCTTTTCCAAGATATTAAGCGTAAGCAGCATCACTGTTTTTAAAATTACTAAGCCGCGGGTGGAGTAGCTGGTGAGGAAATTCGACTTTGGTGTTCAGCATTAAACGATAAGTGGAAGGCTTCGAATGTACCGCAAGCTTCTTTAGAACGTAATCTTTAATGTGCTTTTGAGACCTGGGTTTGAAGGCCTGGCAAAGGGTTTAATCCGCTTTCTAACATGCTTAACATCCAAGGTGCTGGCAAACGGTTTTTTAAACCGTCGGCTAATGGTTAAGGACATCCAAACCGATTTAATAGCCCCTTAGATGCGAATTAATTGGACGAATTGAATTTTGCATCAGTTTCAAAATATGTGGGCACAAAAGACAGGCCGGACTCCTTATGAAATTACATAATTTTATTTAAAATTCTTTAATTCATAAAATCATTCCGATCGTGATATATTCTCCTCTCTTTGCTCTCAAATTTCGGTTTTGGCTGTCGATGCAAGGACGGAGTTAAAATGTCGCCTTTTTTGTCGCATTTATGACAAATACCGTTTTTAAATTTGACAATTTTTTTCTGTCATAAGTTTAAAAGCATGATTTAGTCTTTGATTTAGATAAGGCGTTGATTTTAGGGCGCCTTTACTTGTTTCGGGCTTTAACGGCATTTACTGTATTTCATCAAGTTTGTGAGTTTCTGCAGAATATTCTGTGATGCTGCTATGGTTGTTATTGTGACTTGATACAGATTCTGCAACCAACAGAACGGCTTTGATAGGGTGCTTTAATAAAAACGTCTCTGCTACTACTGCCTAACTTATTGCCAAATCTAATTAAATATCTAACCTAATCTGCTGACTAACCTAGCCTAACCTTTTAATTGCATATCTTACCCACCTAATTTTAACTTAACCTACTCAACCTGGTATCAAACCTAATCCACCGATTAACTTAATCTAACCTATTAACTATCTATCCCGTATAATTCTAACCAAGCTAACCTACCTATCCCACCTACTTAACCTAGCTAACCTACCTACAACCTAACCACACTTTCTAATAAATTTTTCATCGTTTCAAATCGTTCTGTACAAGTCAAGAAAAACGACGTCTGGCTTTCGGAACCGCTTGCCACATAAACAATAACGTGCTACTCCAATTATTGTAAATAGGAATTCGAATTATGACTTTTCCTATGAAATTTATGAAAAAGCGTTACAACTAAATGGCCTGTTTCTCTTCTAGAATCTATATCTAACTTTCCGATTCTTGTAGGAATTTTCCGGGGATTCTTGCTGCCGCAAGAGTCGTCCTCGGCCAACATTCGATTTCACTATTATAAAATGCCAGGGATTTATGCACGAGACAGAGTTGAAAGAAATTGCTGGTTAATTATATTTATCGATTTATCAACCGTCGCCAGAAATGCTGTGGCTTTATTTTAAAATAGAACATGAATGCATGTTTGTTAACATGGCTTATATTTATGGTAAGGAAGGACACTTCGTTTCAATAGTAATCTGGGAATGAAATATAATCTAATGTAATGAAACATAATAGCGCGAAGTGTATAACAAAAGTAAAATCTTATAAATTTGTATTCTCATTGTCTCCATCATCTCGAAATAATCAAATAGTATAAGCAATGCGCAATGTGATAATAAAATAATTTTCTCTTCAATGGAATTCTACTAATCTCCATGCTGTAAATCATAAATCAACGTCAGTCAGCCATGCTAGATTTGTCAAATATTTTTACAAGTCTCTACACTTTCTCTTTTCTATTGTTTGTTGAGCTTCTTATTGTACACAAGCTCACAATTCCTACAAGTACACTGTTGTGTTTTCGTTGTTGTTCGAACCATACATTAGAGCCCTTGATAAATGTGATTCTCTCGGCTTAAATTATCCCTGTGGTTACTTTTTTGTTTAAGTTTTTATACCCTACACTACTAATGGGGCAGGGTACGCAAGCTTATTCAGACGGACCCAGAAGGGTTGAAGATAGACTCATCTTCTATTATATCGATTGATTAAGAATCACTTTCTTAAGCGATTTAAGTTTGTCGGTCTTTTTGTCGTGTTCGACGTGCTCTGCCTCGAGTACGAATCTTAATGCACCATTTTTAGGAACACTCCCCACTAACAGTATTTCAAAATAAAAAATTAATATGAAAAACTTTAAGCGATTTGGTTTTTCATCGACTCCTTTCTTCAATACCTTGATATGAAAAAAGCCTTGATATTAGTGAATGAACGATGGTGAATGAATAATGAATTAGTTTTGTTAAAGTGGGACTCCATGGACAGTCCCTATGTGGCTATTACTTCTGGTATTTTGTTTGGTGTTCAGTATAGTGTATGCATAGGGACTAAGTCGTGTAGGATATCGAATGAACTATCTTTCCCAACATTAACAACAACGTATTTCGAGTAGAGAAGTGAACGGCTTTTTCATTCACATAATTTTTATTGTTCGCAATGTTTAACTTTTTTATTGAAAAATGGAACTTTGAAAGAAGAATTAACTCTACAGGAAAGCAAAATAAGGTTTATATCAATAAAGAAAATTAATTGAGACATGAATGACGACCATAGAGCACGTCTGCCTATTGTATGTAATTGTTCCAAAAATCTTTGAAACATTTTTACATGAGATTGAAACAATCGGCAGGCATGGATTGAATTATCTGCTATTTCAATAGACTAAAGTCTTCTAACTATTATTCTTCTAATTTTCCAGAGAAATAAAGGCAGCAAGAATTAATTATAGCGGCTACAATCTCCCGAAACTTTATTAATTGCTATTATCTTTACCTTGCCAAAGCAAACAGACTTACGAACACATTTGCGTTTCAAATGGTAAACGGTGTGCTTTGGCACAACGACTCAATACGTATGTAAATTGTTCAAACTTTATTCAGTTCAATAATTTCTCTTATTATTGAGGAATTTTCGTGCGTGACCCATGGCCCATGGAAGAATTGAATCCTTCCTACTAGTCTTGTATAATTAAGCCGCGTTTATTTACTTTGTTTTTTGGGCGACTGAAAAAGGTCGCGATCTCTCACTAACCCGAACGCTGCGGTTGCATTTGTTGCACTTACTTGTTTTCTTTTTCCGCACTATTTCTGTGAACAAATTTAACTTTTCCACCCAATAAACGCGTGGGAGTCTTGCTGGTTTATATTATTAGAGGGGATAAGGAAAGGGTCTTAACGATGCGAAGTGCAAGTTTATCATACTATGTGCCACTAAGTATGCATACAACTATAGCGAACTCCGATCAAGAAGACTATGTTTCTATTTATTTTCCATTAATAGTCGCATTGATGAATACTTGAACCGTTTGTGATGAGGATGTTTACGAATGCCGAAACTATCAAGTTGTCCTTGCTTGAGATCGAAAAGGCATTTAAAACCTTTTCCACATAGACTGAAATGCTGTCCTTCGAGCAAAGTATTCACGCACCGTTAACGTTGTACCACACTTTTAGTCTATCAAGCAACTATTGAGTATTTTATATATTAATGATAATGGGAAATATTTCATCGATCGATACATAAATGCCTGCGAACTATTTTTTTCGCTTGTGAAAGGCTTCTTTTTTATCCTCTATCGCCTTAAACCTTTGCTACACTATATTTCCTTTTCAGTTTTTTTTCTTCTCACTAATTTTTTTTTTTGAAAATTTGCATTAAAGATGGTTTTCCATATTCGACGTTAAGTTTTTTTTAACTCTCTTCCCTGGCCTACTATCTATGAAATTTTTTTTAAGCTTTTGTACGTATAGACTGTACACAAAAAAAACAAAATGCGGAAAGGGGAAAGGTTTAGCGTTAGTTGCGCTTAAATCTAGTCGCAACAGGTTAAAACACTTGTTACCACGTTACTGAGTGTGTTAATATTGTCATTCCGTTTGACAGTTTGAAAAATTATTGGATGTAAAAATTTAAATAAATTAAGCGATATAACTTTATTCCCCTAGTGTCTAGTAGTTGGGCGATTTATTGTAAAAATCACATGTGCTGTAATATTAAGACTTGTGGCGAAAGATGGAAACATCATCGAAAGCAAATTCAATTGACTAGGAAGGCAAGCCAATATTCGGGTGGAAGTCAATTCTACTCACGAAAATGGACTGCTCATTACCTAGCATGTCACTGAGTCATATTCAGTAGACCAGTCATCTCTATGTATGGGCAAGTTAGACGACTGCTTTGGCGAAAAGCGCGAAATTTCGCCCACTCTGTTGCCGAGCGTTATATGTCTGTTCAATCATCTGCATGTTCTTGCATCTCCGCAGTGACAAGTTCTTACTAAAGCAATCTCGAGTAAGATATCAAGTTCTCTATAGCAGCGAAGGACATGACTTTCATTTTGCATTATATGATGAGCGTCCATGAGCCGCCTTAAGCCATCCTAGTTTTAATACTTGCTTTGTATTTAAAATGTTCTGCTTTTTCTTAACTTTGCTTTGTTGGAATTTTCTTTCACTAAATCCTACAAAATGTTTTCCTTGTCCCTTTCCTTTACATTTTGTGTGTGTGTGTGGTATTTTTTTGCCAAATTTTTCTTTTATTTTTACTTTTTTCAAGAATTTAAATAAAAATTTGTTTGTCGTTTGACTATAAAGGCAAGGATTTTGTATGCAATTATTTACATTTAGGTTTTAAAAGATTTTAAACACAACCATCAAAACATACAAAAAGGGGTATAAAAAAATGTTTTACATAATATGTAAAATGTAAGAAAGCAAAGGCCAAGTAAGTTTAATATAGGTTAGAGGTGTTGTTTCGTTGTCTAATATCGCACAAATACGCACACACACACACACACACACACATACATAACATAAGACAATATTTGAATTTAAATTTTCTTGACTTTTGCTTTTCAAGTTGGAAATATATTTAAAATTGTGCACTTGACTGATCTTATTTTAAATTCACAGCACGTGATATCTTCTGCATAATATTTTATTATGTTTATATGTCTCAGAAGAAGACATTCACAAAATAACAATAATAATAACAACATCAATAATAACAAGCCATAAATAGAAATATCAATCATCCTACTGCCTCACAAGGACAGCCAGTGCGACGTGTAAGCGTATGTTTTGTATAAGTCTGATTATATGTACGTCTTTCTATACTCGCAGTGATAGTCCCTCTGCCGCTGTATGTATATAAATAATCATAAATTTTTCTTATTCGCTCTTGCTATTTGTCTATATTCTTGTTATTGCAATTTTCTTTGACACAATTTTGCAACTCTTGTCAATTGTGTAACGAACAAACACCGTAAAGACATCATGATTAATATTCTGGGTAATCAATCATTTTTCTCTCAGTGCTCTATCTATTCTATCCTTTCGAGTTTCTCACAAATAATTTGACAGCAAATAAAATATTTCAGTAATAAATTTATAAACTTTTTAAATAGAAAATAAATTCAATACAAAAACAGGTGAAGTGCGAAGAAGACTTTAATTTCATCTTAAATTTTATCCTTTCATAGTCATCGGTGCTGTTGTAATATTTCAAAATAATTGTTATCGGCCACTTCACATAAGGGGTGGAAGCCATGGACAGAGATTTGTCAGTGCTTTGATATACACATTTATGAGTAACATTAAAAATCGCATATGAGGAATATTTACATGACGAAAATCGTATGCGGATAATCTCTGCAAGAAAAATTTGCATAAAATCGATGTAGGCTCGCATTGCATTTTATGATCTCAGTGTCAGATGATTAGCAGAAGCAAGTTGGTGAGCATATCGCGTCAACTGCAATTTGCGATACTTAGTTTACATTGTGTAGGTGTGCAATAAGTGGGAGGTTGACGTAGGAGGTTGATGTGGCAAATGCCTACGTACGAATATCTATTTATAGAGTACTGAGTATTCAATTTACTGCTTTGTTTGATATCTATTTTCACTAACATCTCCAGTTAGGCAGTTCCTATTTAATAATCGTGAAGTATAGATTCATTAAATAATTTAACAAAAAATGTTAATCAAGATTTTACAAGTCTCGAGCGATATTTTGAGGATCAATCTTCCGATACCTTGAAATTATTGGTTATTTAATTAAATCATTTGTGAGGACTCAAAATCGTCCCTCCTTTTTATCTTGCACTTCCTACGGTTTGGATCAGGGGTGCTAGAATAAGTTAGGATAAGTTACCAGACATTAGGGGACAACGGCTTTAAAGCAATCTCAGCCGAAACGGTTGACTTTCGGCTAATGTCTCACAACGCCAACCTCTAAACAAACTTATCCACGTTAATTTTCGTTTTTTTTCTCCTTTTCTGTTCTGAGTGCGTTATCGTCGAGTTAAGTTTTACTACAAATCTAAGAGTTTTCTGAAGGAGCTAAGTTAAGCCAGTGAAGCCAAGGTCAGAGATTTCAACGAAACGATTAACGAAGCGATTCTAAAACGCAAGGTAACGCAACGCCTAGACTACAAGTGCAAACCAAATTATTTAATGTTTGATTATTTGCAGCTTAAGTCCTCTGTAAAAAACCAAAAAAGTAATTAGGAATGATTAGCTTGAGTGAATGATCATCTAAGACAAACTGAAAAGTACTAATAGTTTGCCTACCATCCAGCATATCAACTGGTTGTGTAGAATCAGCGGAAGGAAGTCAGTGATTAAGGTCTTGGTAGCAGCAAAACTCATCGTAACTTATTGAAAAAATTTCGAGAGAAAGAAGGGAACATCTTACTGAAAGGCTCGCACTGAAATATGCAAATATAGCTCACTAATCCCAAGTCAATGCAGGCCTTAAGAAATGAAGAAGGGCTTTAGGGTAAATTACGTGAAAGCACTTCGTGGGGTCTACTTATAAAAACATTTACATAAAAGTTCCTTCACCACAGGGTTTTAGGAGGGACGGCTTAGCTCTTAGCTCTTCTCCTCAATACCGCTCAAGTCAGGAATGACGTCGGTCAAGTCTGGTGTCAGGAGCGTTATAATCGTTAGTGTCATTGAATAGTGTTATAAACTTCTCTGTGGAATAAAGGAAAATAACTGCGTTTTGATTCTTTGCGATTCTGTCAGGTCATTCGCGACGATAAACGATGATTGTATTTAATTTCAGCAGGAAAGGATGTCTTTTCCAAGATAAGGGCGAATAGCGTTCCTTAGACGTCAAACTTGTAGTGCGTCCTTATAAAAAATTTCAATTATCGAGAAAGTTAGATTGTGGTGTTCAACGACCGAAAAGCTCTTTAAATACAGCGTGTATTCGCAATGCAAGCAGCGTGGTGGGGAGGGCGCTTTCCAACATGCCTACAAACGCTTAACAGCTAGTGCAACTTCCATAAACAATAAAAATTAGAATCAATTTTCACTGCTGCAAAATCAAAGGCTTTCGCAAAACTTTATTAGAATCGCACAATTGATGATGCTGCCCGCTATGCAGCAAAGCGAGACTTATTTCTTCTTATTACTTTTTTTTAAAGAGAAATCTTTTTTTTCTGTTTTCCAAGCAAACGAATACAGCTTTGAAAGAGAAGAACACAACACCAAAATAGAATTCAATATTCTCCAAGAAGTGTGTTTAGTCATCTTAGCTAATGAAAACATGACCAACATACACAACACATGTCTTAAAAGGAAAAGGAAAAGGAAAACCTTTAGCACAACTGTCTTAAAAGAAATATTGATTAAGGAAGAAGTAATAGAAAACCCTCGTTACATCTCGACGTAAGCTGACATGTACAGTTTTGTTATTTGTTAATATTGTGGGAGATCCGTTCAACCTAATTTTTACTATGAGTTTGTAATTTTAAACACATATTCATGTTCGCACAAAGCTAACAGTGTTTTCAGTTGGTACATGCAGTTTTTTACAGAATAAAAACACTTCAAGTTCCAGTAATGTAATAATAACACTACATCAAGAAAAAAGTTCGTGGCTTTATTTTCCCAGTACATATCAACCCACATCAATGAGAGAATGCATGAAAGACGACAGTTCCTAGATAATTAAAAACAGGTAAGAACATTATAGTCGGGCACCGTCGACTATTACATACCCTACATCATACAGTTATTGTACAGTTATTCACTCGGTTTGGTCACAACACACCAAAAAGTAGGCGTTATTTTCATGAAAGCGCGCACATTGGAAGGTTAGATTTGCTCTCCATGTAAGAGTTTGCGTTTCGTGATAGCGCATATTTATGTTGAAGTCGAAAAAAATAAATAGAATTATGTGATCCAAATCCCCTACCGTTAATTTTTTTGCTCAATCGCTACTGCGAAATTAAGCCTTTTTCCGAACGGGATGCTGCTCATGAGATCTCTTATGTGGAGTCGGGCCAACAAATAGATCCAAATGGTTGAAATTAAGTCCACCTCATCTTTTCATTTAGTTACTATCATGAACAAATTTTCATCGAAAAAAGCTACAAATCAGGCCCTTTTGACCTATAAGTGCGTACTTTTATATGCAGTGGTATCCGAAAATCTTAGCCATTTTTACCAAGAGATTTTGAAAATATCAAACTTTTTTTATAAAACGACTTCTGATAATATGGCATTATGTGGGAGTGATCAAAAAAAAGGCCTGAAAAAATGCATTATAATTAGCGCTAGCAAACTGATAACACGTTGCAGGGGTATGAAAAAATTGGTTATGGATTAAAAGCAGCAGCACGAGAAAGATTAACTCGTTTCTGGAAACCTTGAAGTTAAAGACGCCCGAGAGGCTAACATTCTTCTAATTCTGCACTTTATGAAATCGATACGAAACGACGCGTTAATGAAAAAATAGCGATTTATTTGCGCAAGGCTGGATACACAAAAAGAAGCTCGACATTTGGGTACCATAAAAACATTTAACATTTAATCGCTGATGAAAAAGAAAAAAGGAAACTTGAGGCAGTTTTGAAAGGTTGAAAAGAGATACAGGAAAGTTGTTCGCAAATTACTACAATAAGAAATTAATGCTTTGCTTGTTCGCATTTTGTTCATTCAACTTCGTTCTCTGGTTTCGTTCGGTTCGTAATGTCTATTTTTTCACCTAGAAATCTGAGAAATTCGATAATGATCGAATAATGGTTCTACCAAAAGTTTTTCAATCAAAGTGGAAATGGTTTCGTTTTATTTCGATTTCGAAAATATAAGAAGAGTTTTGAAGTAGTGTCGCTAAGTGAAAAAATTTATAAATAATATTGAAGGGAACATGAAACCTGCTTCAAAGTTATCGATCGGTATAGAAAACGTTGAGAGAAATGTTTGTCTCCATTTATTCCGTTTACTTTATTCCGTAACATCAACAATACCTTATGCTAGTAGGGAGAATTTTATAGCATAACATTGAAGAATATTATCAGAGAAAGAGAAAACTAAAAAAACAAACTGCAGGAAGTAAAGAAAAAAGATGAACCAAAATACATACTACAGCTTATATTATTAGTGTAAGCTGCTTAAAAGAACAAAGTCGTATTAAAGATGAAATTACTTTATAACATTATCTAATGAAATCGAAAAACTGCAATAAAGTTTCGAAAATGTTATGTTGTTCTAGGTGGTTATAATATTGTGTATTAACGTTACCGAAAGCTGAACATACGGTACCTGCACAGGAGGGGGTGCAATTATTGAGGCATACTTAAAACCTTTAAAGCGTCGCTAAAATTTTTATATTCCTATGCTCGCTTGTGAACTCGCTTGCCCGTGCGGCTGCAGTTGGAATCCCCACAGTCGCGGGACTGAGGGACAAAAGTAACACTTGCATTTAGTTTATGTCTATATTTTTCAGCATTCGAAAGGGAATCGTTTATAAGATGTTTCTAGCGGTGTCTAGTGTAGTCTGGCACCACTACGTGGAGTAAGTATGAAAAGCCAAAGCTTGGCGAATGTATTTTCCCAAGATCTCGCAGATTGTGTTAGCAGAGAGCGTAATTATATTTTTTCAACAATTGCTTAATAAACGTAACTCCAATGAGCCGTCACGATAAACTCGTACACTTGATGCCAACGTACTTTTCCCTTTAATACAAACCAACATGATTCCCAGCAGGAAAAGGACAATAATTTTCTATCGACAATTTATGACTTATTGCCGATATCGATTTGTAAGTTGATACTTACAACGCACCAGAGAGAAGGGTATATTCTATGTGAAAATATAACCGATTCATTAGCGTGCTCAAAAACGTCTCCTCTGATTAAGTTTACCGCTTGTGGCGCTCATCAAAATATTTTCTAAAGGCAAATATACCTCTCTTACCCCTTCCTTATTGTGCTATAAATCGTTTAAATTGTGTTTATTCTTATGAAAGCAAAAAAATAGAAAACTTCTTTTAACGATATTAAACGATATGATCAATAAATTCCGGGACATACATACAAATGTCGCTTTTAACCAAAAAATCTACATCAATTTTAGAGAACGAAGCCTCCGAAAATTTGATATCACTTTAATCATTTTTTTACGAGTTTACGCAGTACGTTAAACGCCACTTTTATTATTTTCAACAGAACGGAAAAATCCGAATTTCAGGTGTTAGGTAATCAGTAATGATTCAAAAAATGTTCCAGCAACTTTCGAAACAACTCCATCGAAAACAACAATTCGTTGGTGGTTTGCCGATTTTTTTAAAGTATTAACTTTGATGATAGCAAAAGCACTGGGAGCCTAAGTTAAACGGCTACGTCAGGCAGCATTAAAAAAATCGTAAAAATTGTTCTCAACAATTGAAAAGTGCAGTTACAAGAAACGCTTGATATGCTAAAGATTACAGGAGGCAGTGTATTCACTGTCTTATTATCCTATCCTGCATCATATTCACTATATCCTGCGGATCTGTACACTAGTGACTATTACTTATTTGTAAATTTCAAAATCATGCTTCAAGGAGATCTAACAAGATATCGTTGCTTATTGCGTAAACTGAAGCGTGTTTTAAGCTTCTTTATAAATCGTCCTATAAAAAAAGGCATCTAATTGTTGGAGAGCCTTTGGATTCATTAAAGCACTTCTGAATAAAATTATGTTTATCAATAAAATCTAGCTTAAGAAGAAAAACTGTGTTTTTTCTACTTGTCCTGGAAATAAGTGATCAATGGGTAAAATATAATAATAAAAAAAAATTGTTCTTTTAGTTGTGTAAGGTATTTAAAACGTATCTTTTCCTATTACATACTACAAATTTAACGATAACGGCGCAATTCTTGTAGTTTGAGAAAATGTAGCAACGGTAGCAACGGTAGCAACAACAATGTATCATCAATGAAAGACGTGCAGTGTAACAAAAATTTTAATTTCCTATTAAAAGCTAACAGACGAATGTAAGAAAAATAGAGAGCTTCGTACGTTGAACGTGAATATTACAGAAATACAAATACAAGGTACACCGAGCGTTGAATTTGCGCAATGCTTGATGCATCGCTTTCACTGAAACTTGAAAGTTGAATAATAAATGAAATTTTATTTTAAATATTTTACTATAAAGACGTAAGTTCGCAGTGGTCAGCGATCTATTAAAAGCTCATATATTTGAAAATCCTCTTACCAAGTGGAGAGAATTCGAAATCGTTGGTGAATTTTTTGTAATGGCGCAGATGTCGTGTATTGAAATCCAGGTTACTCGGAAGGATTAATGACTGCTGATGGCAACAGGGACTATATGACATTTCACGTTAGAACTGTTGAACTGAGCGAGTTTTGTTTGGAGCTGCATTTCTTCTCACTGAAAACTCACGATATCATAACTTTTGGCGTATCGCGCCCATTTTTTGTCGCAATTACGAAAAAAAGCATAATGTACTACGCCCAGCTGACCCCCAAATGGCATCGCTCTGAATATTCAGCTTGTGATGGTTATTTGTGTTTTGGATATCGTAGGGCATCCACTGTCCATCCCTCGTAAGGATTTAGTAGGGCTGTCCTTCGAATTGATTAGGAAAAGTAAAAATTCCCGCAATTTGCGTTCAGTAGCACAGAACTATACCTGTTCAAAGCTCCAAGAAACAACAGTACAACAAACAGTAGAATGTTGTGTAGGATTAAGTCAATAATCTATACAGTCGCGTGTAACTTAAAGAGAGCCCTTTAAAATTAAATTTTCAGTTTTATTTAGCACCCTACAGCACTACTTCCATTTCCTCTTAGAAAACGGACCGCGTTAACATGTTCTACCAGCATATTATAGAGTGTGCTATCTCGTATTATTAGGCAGTCGAAAGAGTATTGTAAGCAAAACACATTATGAAAAAGTCAAATTGTAGCATTATCGATCTGTCGCGCTCTACCATGATTAACAATTTATGCTAAGTTCATATTTTAACATAATAT